>VWPU01014278.1:0-80567 GCA_013398955.1 Callaeas wilsoni | reverse complement strand
CTTTCTTTCTTTCTCTCTTCCTCAAATCTTTGAAGTAAAATACTTTGGAAACCTAGGAGAAATTTAAAGTATTGAATGTACTGTACCTTTATTGTGTGCCACATGTAACATATGCTAATAGATGGATTTGCAGGAAAAAAAGTATCTGAAGGTCTGAGGAATATTTTTGTACATTTGTCTTAAATTACTTTGATTTGAACAAAAATGTTTTTGCAATGCCTTCCAGTATTATTTCTCTAAGGTTATTTAATTATACTCTGGGAAGACTGCAGACAAACCCTAACCTAAAATATATCACATGGGCTTTGTTATTTACTAAGTGGCTACTTGTTTATTCCCCATATGTTCCTCCAAGTCTCTTATTAATTATGCTCGAGCTTCCAAGTTGAGGCTGAGATGCAGAACCACTATATCATCTCATGTCCTTCTTTGCCTAAGGAGCATTGAAATTTTAGTACTTAATGCAGTGCCCCAAGGCTGTAGTCTAGCATTATTATGGGTATTATACAATATTGCTAAAGCATATAATGAGCCATGTTATACAGTAACCAAATATTTAACTAAATGTAATGAGTAATGGCATTGCAGTAATATTTGTTTAGTTGGCAAATCTGTTGATTAAATAAACTCATCAATTTAATTAAACTATGTGGTGGATGTTCCCATTCCAATACAGTTTTTCATAGAAATTTCAGGGATGTGACCATCCCTAAAAAAAAAATAGTACCACTTTCAGGAACCTTTCCATAGAAATCAATGTAAACATTTCTGAAGCAGAATTTTCAACACCTTTTACATTAGCTAAATTATGAAGAGTTTATTCTTCTATTTATTATACTTCATTTAAAAAATCAAAAAAGAATATGACTAAAGAATAGTTGCTATACATGGAGAGAAGATGATATTTGTTTATGGATATATATATACATTGAAAATATGTTCGTGATTCACTGACCGCAATTTAAAATATCTGTCTTTGTGTATAACTGTAGCACAGGAGGAAAAATTGCTGTAACCTGCATAGTGGACAGACCAGAATGATATGATTCCCTCCCTCTCTTTTCCTCTACAGATTATTCTTCCGTTTTATGCTGGAAGATTTTGAATACCTGGAAACTCTCTCACTTCTAAAAATTTTATTGCCACAAGATGAGTTGGGACCTTATCTAGTACATGAGAAGCAGTTTCTAATCAATCATCATGTGCAAAAGTCTGCAAAAGTCTCATACTTTGAATTAAGTTTCTACCAGTGGCCTAAGTTAATTTGAAGTTGATGCCCTTCAAATCTGCTCTATTTGCCATTTCATTCAAATAGCTGTCTTCTAAAATGTTTAAAATTTCAAAATGTTCACTTCTGCAGTAACATTGTCCAAAATGCTGCCAGTGCCTCCCATATAAAGAAAATATTTAAATATGTATTCCAGGGTATTGTCAGATGATTGAAGTGAGTTCAGTTGGAAAGATTTAAAGCATTAGGAACTTCTCAGGTAGAGATTATTTTTTCCTCATTTGAATTTTAATAATGGTTTTATTATTGAAATAATGCAATGCAACAAGACATTGCATTAGCAATGCAATGCAAGCGTTGCATCGCAAGTGGGGCAGCACAATGTGCACGCTATGGGTTTTTTCAGCTAGATGACTGACAACTGGTGAGAAGTTGTAGATATTAAATATATGTATAGTTAGGTTTTTGGGGTTTAATATTTTTCATCCTAAATGAACCTATTTCAAGAGTCCAAAGCATTTTGTGACCTGAATCAACGCATATTAGGAGGCCATAAATACATTTCTGCCTCCTGGACCTGATTCTCCTCTCCCCTCTCTACCTCTAACCAGCTGCTGTAAGAAGCATAAAAATACTTCTGGTCTGGAAGCAGGTGTCATTTCAAGATCTATTAATCTGCTGTATTTATCTCCACTGCATCCTTTCTGCTGTACACTGCCTAGCATGAAAACCAGCTCTGCTTCACTTTCACTTAATGTTCTTGCTGACATAGTGCTGTGCCAGAAAGACAGACGTGAATGCCAGTAAACTAGTATCTGATGACATAAATAGTTTTGTGACTTGTAAAGCCAGAGTGGAAGTAAAACCTAGGCAATAGCTCTACCTTTTTTTATCAGCTAGATGAACATATATAGCTCTGAGTTGTAGTGACCCTGTCTCAAGCTGTTTCCAAAAGCAAATTGTGTTAGCACTTGAAGACTGTGATTGAAATGCAGAATATTTTCTGTTGTTGAATACGATGGGATGGACTGCAATTTTCATCCTTTCCTAGGTGATAACTACAAATGCAGCAAGTCAAATAAGAGGCAGAACATCAATAACTTACTACTGAGTTTTGACTATATATGGTAGCCCACCTGCCTTAACACACAAAAAAATTTACTTAGATATACACAGTTTTGGAATTTTAGTAGTAACCAGCATCAATGGAAATGATAAATTTTCAAAGCCATTCACACAAGATGTCTTTCATTTACTCCTTGGTGCTGTGTAGTGTAATCAGACCTTTAAAGAGAACATTTTCTCCCGCTGTGAAAGTCTTTTTTTTTCATAGTGCAATAAGGTTTGTAGGGGTCTGTTTGGAAAAACATAGTTATCTTGAGAGATGATTCACAATTTATTTCACCTTGCCTGGAGGCTTTCCTCTTAATAAGTTTTCGACCACCAGGTTTTAAAAGTTAATAAAAATAGAGGAAAACTTTCTTTTTTGAAAACCTGCAGTTTATGGCCATCTGGCAGTCTAGCAAAAAATAAGGATGGTGGACATAGAAAAGACAAGAATTGACATAGGTCTGTTGAAAGTTCCAAAATTTACCGCTGTCTGCTGTTCTTACTGGTAGAAAAAGTTCAGAAATTTTTCATGTTTCCTATGTCATAATGGTCATAGCCTTCTAAAATTTCTAATAGTTTAGTTTAAGCACTGATCACGGATGACCTCTTCTCGAACTACCATTTTGAGACCTATAGTTTATCACATAGGAAATTCTTTCTGAAATAAAATGAGGGTGAAGATTTTAGATTTTGGATACTTTATCAATTATCAACCAGTGCAAAGTTTATCAGAACACTATAAGTTACTCAAAAGTTGAATTCTTAAACTAGAAGTCTTTAGCCTCTGTAGCTTCTTGGATTTGCACTTATTTTCGTTTTTTTCTTGGTCAGCTCTGATTTCCAAGTGTTAACTACAGGTATTTTCAACAGGTAATACCACATTAATATGGGTTGTTTTTTGCTTATGAAATCTGCCAGATTTAAATTTTTCAGAGATTCTTTCTCGAAAGGATCTGGGGTAAGGTTATTCAAGTTGGCTCATGACTTCTAGCCTAAATGTATAGCCGTTACTGCAAGAACCAAGAATTCGTATGCTCAGATGCGGGCCAGTAACTTTCCAGCCTGGGTCATGGCCAAGCCTTGTACGAATTTGAGCTATTTACAAAAAATGATGATGTGAACCTTGTGGACATTCCCTGTTGTTGCAGGGTAAATGCAGATACTCTGTTACAAAGAGACTTCATCCTGACAGTGACAGTAGAGATTAAGCATACTGTCAGCTTCAAACTAATCATATGGACTATTATTTTCCTTAAGAAAGATAAACTGAAATTCTCGTATTGTTCCCCAGAAAATACAGACCCAACATTAACTGTGTCAAGCCCAAAGATTAAATATGTCATGAAATTTCGTGAACTATTATGCACATTCTTTTGATTCAGGTCTGTGAAATATGGTGAGGGACAAAATAGGAAGGGAACATAACGCAACATATAACAGAAAAACAAAGAAAAAAAATAATGTCTGCTCAGAGTCCACATCTATCCTGCAAATCTCAGAAAGCATACTTTATAGAATGTACAAGCACTATGCATACATAAAAAAAGAGAGAAACAATACAGTTTCCATTTTCTAATCTATCACTTTGATGTCACCTTCTACTACTGGAAATATTGGTAAATTTTAGAGTGTGTATCTTACCCTTATTTTTAATCTCCTGCTTATGCACCTGCTCTGTTTTGAAGAATTCAGCAAACTCTGCCTGAAGCATATCCAGTGCTAAAGGTATGACGCCCTGAAGGTATTACTGGTATCTGAGAAAGCTTCAAGAAGAATATGTCTGGATGTTAGAGAATTCTAAGGAGAAATATTTCAAGAATAAGCCATGTCTATCCAGACATCTTAGTGAAGCAACTATCTACTGGCTGGAGGCCTCATTCCTGGCAATCCTTATGTCAACATGAAAATATTCCTACCTGTATGCTTAGAAACTACTTGGGACCTGAGCAAAAAGATACCCTTTCAGGCAAAACAGATGAGAACACATTAAAGTGATGCTGCTTTTAAACTATATAATAAATGATCTTGTAAACTGTCCAGTACATATTGCACTTTCTTGGGGCAGGGTTAAGCAAAAGTGAAAGTAAGCCAACTGCAAGTATTGTCAAGACAAGAAGGGAGCAGAAGAACGAGGGAGCGTCTCTTTGCAGCAGACTGTGCAGCAGGTTGGTCTCCTCTAACATACAACTGTTCTTTTATGACTTGTCCTTCACTAATTATCTGGTATCAAATATTACCTTTCCAATGTCAGATCTGAGAAAATGAAGACCAGGTCTGTGAAGACACACTTTACTTTTCAGAATGGTAGGAAACGCCACTTCAGACAGTAAGATGAAGGTGAGGTGGATGGTTGAATACTGCCATAAATATAATATTTTGGGTATTAAAGGTACAAAGAGGTTGGAGTACTGCATCCACCTCTGGAGTCTTTGGTACAAGAATGACATGGACATGTTGGAGAGAGTCCAGAGGTGGGCCACAAAACAATCAGCAGGATGGAACACCTGTCCTATAATCACGGTTGGAGAGAGGGATGTTTAGCATGGAGAACAAAGGATTCTGTGAACATCATAGTGCAGCCTTTCAGTACTTAAGGGGGCCTTACAAGAAAGATGGCAAACGAGTTTTTAATAGCACAATAGTTAAAGACTTTAAACTAAAAGGGGGTAAATTCAGGCTAGATATAAGGAAGAAATTTTTTTGTTATGAGATTGGTGAAACACTAGAAAACATTTCCCAGAGTGAGCGGCTGTGTGGGGCTCAGTTGCCAGCTGAGGTTAAACCATGACACTGCGTTAGCTTCCAAGTTGGACTCAATTATCTTAAAGTTCTTTTCCAGTTTAGATGATTCTACAATCCTGTGTTCCTGTAAAAATGAGGACTCAAAATTTTCAGCTTTTGATTTGATTGTTTTCATGTGTCAGGAGAAAGGACTGCTTTTCATTCAGAATGTTCTTGCACAAAGTTTCAGGGAATACAAAGACTATAATTTTCAACACTGAGTTTTGGTCTTTGGTTAGAATGACAAGCATGTTGCATTGTGATTTATGCCCTCTCCACATATATTCATGACACCCCCATAGCATTTTAAGACTTTTTCTTTTGTTATTTTGAATGATAGAAGTGTGAATATAAGTGAATAGGGAGAAGGAGAGGAGATAGAGAGAAGAGGATATATCAGTTCCATATAAAGGCAGGCAGAAGCATGGCTGCTAAGTGACAGTTTCAGAGCTGTAAAGGTTAGCTGGGGACATAAAGGCAAATAGCCATCTGCTATTCTCTGACTGGAACAGGAATGCTCTTTGGAGTTACAGTTTGAAGTTGGCTGTGAGACTATCAGAGCACAGGCATCAGGTATTGCATCCTGTTTGCTGCAAGGACACATACTTGCCTGTTGTAAAATCACACTCCATCAAGAAGTTCAGCCGTTGAGTGGTTGTGTATCTGATTTAACTTAAGAATAGTTAAAAGCTCATTGAGTGCATTAATGTGACTACAGTATTTATCTGTTTTGCGAAGAATTCCAAGAGTCTTCATGAGCACTGGAAAATCACAAACAGAAATTTTATAAACTTTCCATGCCAAAACCAGAAAACTAGAGAATGCAAGATGCCATACAGTTATATGAGATACTGTAATTTCACTTCTGACTTTATTAATATGCATGCTCATTTATACTGACTCACACAGCTTTATTACTGAAGATGAGATTCCCATTTTGAAATAACCATTTAATAAGACAGCTAATAAGTTTTCATTTATGAGGTTGTTTGGTTTTTTTGATCATATGTATTTTCTTTAATGCATGCAACAATAAAATTCTGCTTCTCTTTTTTTTTTTTTTTTTTTTATTCTGAAGTACTGAAATATTCATCAATAGGTTGTGGGGTTTTTTCCTTCAAAGCTATACTGCATCTGTTTATTTTCCAAAAATGTCCATTCAGACAATTTGAAATATTACTATATAGATATTTATGACAAACTGATGATATTTTACAACCTCTTCTGGAGAGAGATAAATTATATCCACCAGACCTTTGCTGAATTAGTTATGTTATTTTATGGTTACAGAGTCAGTTTATTAGTTTTGGCCAGATTTGTGCTGAAACTGATGTTTTATCAAGCTGGATTAATTAGACTTTTTCTCTTTTTTTTTTTCTTCATGTCTAGGTTACTGCGTGTAAAATTCTGGAAGGAGGAGAAGTAGAAAGATGTAGCAATTACCTTGCATTGTGAAATTAATTCTAAATAATGTTCTTTTTGTGTTCATATTTATCATAGATACCCTGAAGCCATGGGAGCTTCAAAGGAAAGAATCTAAATCAGGTGAACCTAAAATGCCTTGGGCCTTTTCTCCCAGAGTGATTTAACTCTGTGCAGTCTGCAAAATGAACCTGGGACTTCATAAACATCCAAAGTCAGTGCATTCTGAGCAAGTGAAGCTAGCGTCAGACACTGCCCAATAAGTCCAGGACTGTGATTTTACTTTCTTGATCCTTGAGGCAGCACTCACTGGTTGTATAATTTCACTAAATAAGAGTAATAATTTAATGTGCACAAACCCCAAGTGTATCGGATAGAATTTGTGGGTATGGAAAAGTTAATTTCTGATGGAATGAAAATAGAGGGCACTGTATCTTGTTCAATTTGAAACTTAACAGTACAGAATTATTCCATAATCATGTGTTAATCCTTTTTACACACTTTCTGCACATATTTCAAGGCCTTTTTCTTTCATACGGAAGTCAGATCTGGCCATGAATCCCATGCAGGGATATGTACAATTCGTCTTACTCTTGAGGAATTATGAATCTTCAAAATATTTGTGTTACAGCTGTGGAAAGAAGATAAACAGATTCACACAAAAGAGAAATTGCATTGTATGTGAAAAATACCTTATAGACTACTGTAACTCATTGTCTTGTTTGTGAAGAGAAAGTATCCCAGTACACAGAGTACGAGAGAGGCCTCAGTAACTTAGCAGAAAAAAAATTCATGCTTACAAAACATGATGTATTTCTACAGAAAAGTAATAGTTGACTTTTAGGCTTCATAGTTGTGTTTCATACTTCCACATCGATTCCATGATCAGCTATGGTTTAATAATACTTTTCCAAATTTAAAGTATCTTAAATTGCACTGCAAGTACACTGATATAAACATTGATACATTGTTTTGGATATTGACGAATATTTACTAAAACCACTTTATATTGAATATAGTGAATATTGGCTAAGATTTTGCTGTGAAAAAGGGCTGGGTTTTGTGCTATCTAGAATCCATAGCACCACAGCAAGCACAAAATTCAGGTGATTTGACACTTTGACCTGAAAGAATTGGATTTTAGCTGAAACGAAACACCCCAATGTATAGCAAATTCAAGTCAAAGAACATAAGGATTTGAAAATAGAGCATTAATGAATTTTAAAATCATGGGAAGGTAATAATTTTTAAAAAATACACAGGGGTTTTTAGAATTTGTTTCTCTTTTTTTCACTCTGGTAAAGCTGAGTTGAAAGAATGTAAAACGCCTTGGGTGATTTTGATAGAAATTCTATAATGCATGGCAAATGTACTGAGGCGAAGTAGTGAATACTTAAGAAATACTTGAACAGACTGCAATTGAAATCCATCCCTGTTTAAATTTAAACAGCATAAAGGTTGCAAAAGGCCAACATGATTAAGTAAGGTGATATAAAGAGCAGTTCAAGCAAGAAGTGAAGGATGTTAAAAATATATACACATGGCATAGTAAAGAACAGGATCTAAAAAAAATATGCAGAAGAAAGTTAAACCGATAACTGCAGGAAGAAAATGAAATACTGAAAGCTGAATTACCGTAATGGTGAAATAAACAAAGGCCCCTTCAAATACAGTGGCAATAGAGAGTTGAAAAAAGACGAAATTGTCCTTCTAAGAAAATTACAGGATAAATTTGAGATTGGAAATGTGAGATTAATCAGTAATCTTATTTTTAGCTTGGTTTCCTGAGAAATATGTTTCACATGACCATTTTGTCTGTCAGTACTTTTCAGTAACTTTTGAAGAATTAACTGTTTCAGCCATATTTGGCAGTGAATAGGAGGACTTTTAAAACACCTGCATTTTTTGTGTAAGCTGGCAACAGTTGCTGCTGAAAAGGAAAGGTTATGCTGTGCACTGACAGCTGCTGTTTTAACCAGATGCTTGTTGAGACTCCATGTACTACCTGGTTACTCTACAGTCAAACCCAGACTTCCATGAGCCATTTCTTGTCAGCCAGGAGACAGAGGATAGAGCTGACAGCATTTTGGAAACAGCTGGGGTAGAGGCAGGGGTTGGGAGTGCTGCACCAGAAGAGGAAGCAGGTCGCAGCGAGAGTGTGTATAAAACATATGTATGAATGCAGGAGCAGATGGTGGAAGGTGGTTGAATCAGAGAGTTCAGCCTGGTTCCTTGTCAGAGGTTGCTGTTATGAACCAGAGAGATTATTCTGTGCTGAGCGAAAGAAAGAACTAACCCCCTTTCCTATCTATTCAGAAAATTGAGTATAAGATTTGAGATGCTAGAACATATTGTATTTGATTGTTGTGAATGGGTGAAAGTAAAATTCTACTCTGTGCTATCTACTCAGTGAAGTTAATCATATATTCATTAAGTGGTTTTCTGGACAGTAAAGTCAAACTCTTGAAATTTTCCTTGATGTCACACGTTCTTCAGAAGAAATGCAAAGCAAATAACAATCATCACAAAGTGTGGTTGTAACTCCCAATCACCTGTTTTGGATCCTGACAGAACAGCACCCAGCTATGTATTTCTGTCTAAACTGCAGGGAGCTCTATCCACATGTCCTGTTTTGCTTCTTCACACTGCTTAAAAGCTATTTAATACCTGACACTTTTATTTTTAGCTGAATAATTCATAAGAAGAAAACTGACAACAGGACTTGAAAGGCTAAAATAGAGGGGGGGAAAAATACAACAAAACTCTGTTCTAGAACTGCTTTAGTGCACTGTTTGTATTTCTTCTCTGATATGAAAGCTAGAATAATTGAAATTTTTACATTTTGTTTTCATTCTTCACATAGGGTAATAGAGGAGAAAATCTTGCAGAAATTTGCAATAATTTCATCAATGGGATATAAATGAGAACAGGATTAAATCTTCATCTAGAATTTCTAGGAATTTCTATGCTACCATTTATTCCTACTAATTTCTTGCACTTAAACTTGGCTATGCCAAACTTGGCATCAAATCTAGCTTCTCTTCGCTGAGGTAACACCACCCCATAACCTCTTCCACAAACTGATGAAGCTAGCATCATATTACATAGGTGTTAGTTCATTGGACTCATTATAGTTACCAGAAGTGTGCTTCAGGAACCATGTTTCTTATGAGTGAGCACCTTCTAACAACCAGCATAAACTGATGGGGGCTTAGGCAATGTTATTTTATGTCATATTAGGATGGTATACATGTGTCTTTACAAGGACCTCGGTTTAAAAATGGCGGTTTTCTGGATTTAAATTTTAATAGTACAACACAATGTATACTTAGTGAAAATGCAAAATTGTCAAAATTACTGTTTAGAAGATTAATCACTGTAAATTGTGATACATGAATTCAAAGGACTGTATGTCATTATTTCCAAAGTACTGAAAATGCAAGTAGAATGATTTAAGCTTATTTACAAATTTACAACTAAATTAATGCTTGGTTTAATGATCTAATAGTTCCACAACATTAAAAAATTGATTGTTGTTAATTGATATGGTAATCTTTCTTGTGTTTCAGAATTTGTGATACAACAGCAGACCATGCATGAATGGGTTGAGTTCATAGCAGCTTTATTTTATTGAGTTCTATTCTGTCCAATATTTATGGAAGAACACATATTAAACAATGTACTGTGCAGAGCATGATTTTGCGTATATGCTTTATATTATTTTCCAACAAAATATATAAAAGCCCCAAGTCTTATATTTTCTTGAGTTGTTAAAAGAGAAATACAACAAATCCTGATTCTTACATAAGAAATTGGCAGTTTATTTGTTTTAAAACAATGCCTCTTTTTCTTTTTTGGTAAATATTTTGGTTGCACCTTTTTTTTAAAGAATATATTGAACTTTGGTTGCATAGTTTGAATCTCTTCAGTTTAAATTTCTTCTCGTAGTTCTCTGTGTTGCAAATGTTTATGATAAAGATTTTTAGCAGCATTTGGGGTTTTTGGCCAAACTTTCCTGTTACCTGAGCTGAACACTATTACTGTTGACTGAAACAACAGCTTTGAAAATCTCCATTCAGTTCAGTCTCAGTCTCCAGTTTCCTCTAAGCAGACCAATTAGGGTTCCATTTCTTTTTTTTTCTTTTCCTTTAATTATTTTTTGAGGTATACCATTTAGGACTTCATGAAAGAAGGGCAAATTTAGGCAGCACACAGTCGGAAGTTAACTTGGAATTGTGCTTATCTGCTTGGCATTTCACTCAATCTTGCACCCAGATCAAAATCTTGTGCTAATAAGAGTCATACACCCGCTTCTCCATGAATGATAATTATACAGTTTAAATCACAGAAAAAAAAATCTGAATGCCCTGTTGCCTTTGACTTTACAATTATCAGCTGTGTTATATTTTTGTTTCTACACATAGCCTGGGCCATTCCTCTTCATTGCCAAGGTTTAGATCTTATAACACATTCTGTAAGGCTCCATATATCATAGATTTTACATTGAAAATGGAGTTTGCTGTATTTTTATCACAGTGTATTAAAAGACATTGTATGAAAGTGACTTTGTTCGTCTAGGTAGCACATTCTCTCTTAAACATGTTGTTAGTATTCAATTTTTATATTTAATTCTATCTAATAATCTAATGAATCATTTAATGAAATGATCATGTTTTGGACTGCAAGAAAAACGACAAAACAAAACAAAACAACTGCTAAGGAAAAGAATTAGGAATAATAAAAATCAACTGCTTCTTTTATGTTTCCTGCCTGTTCCTTTTTGATTTTGTGATTCAATTTTTCCTTTTTTTTAACACAGGTGGTAATTATATGAATTTTCTCACTATATGAATTTTCTCAAATTTTCATGATTTTCTAGTTCTACTCAGATGTAACCAATCCAATCTTTTCAGCCTGATGTATTTTAAATTCAATTGTATTTGGCTCAAAGAAGCATATGAATGGCCCAAATGAGTCACACCAACGGTTATCTTGTCTTTATGAACTGCGGAGATATAAATCTATGCCTCATTTCAGGCAAGCAGTTAAGGAATCAATGCTCAAGGCAGTGCAAGGAAAGACAGGATATTGCACTCAAGCAATCTCCTAGTCTCATGTAAATCAAATATATTTTAATGTGACAATTTACATTCCAGTAATGTTACATTTGATTTACCTACATATAAGAGCTTCTAGAAAACTGATTATTACAATTTTTCTATTGTAGAGATGTTTTGAGCCATAATCATCTAAATTTCTGTCGTGAATGGTTCCTGCCTTTCTGTTATTTTATCTTTGAACTTCTCAGTAATAGCTCTA
Organism: Callaeas wilsoni; assembly: GCA_013398955.1. Lineage (NCBI taxonomy): Eukaryota > Metazoa > Chordata > Aves > Passeriformes > Callaeidae > Callaeas > Callaeas wilsoni. Next base: position 68,707 of record VWPU01014278.1, on the reverse strand, counting down.
ATAATCTGAAAACATCCTTGGAGGTATAACATTGAAACTTCTCTTGGAAAACAGCAAGAATTTTTCCATGAAGTTGATAAAATAGAAAATTTCTTTGGAAAAAATTAACAAGCAGTGTGAATTAAGAATGCTTAACTTTGTCGTACCTTAAATGATGACTCTAACTAACCAATTTTCCTATTTTATATATGATATACCTTATTTTATACCTTCAGGCTCATTTGTTCCAAAGCTCTGGAAAGTCCTTACACAGGTAGTAGGTGGCATAACAATCTCAAAAGAAGAATTATCATGCTATATTACTATATTATAATGCATTTTAGTTTCAAGATCCATTATTTTAAATGTTTGCAATCATGATACGATCTGGAGATTCCAGTTAGATGCAGGACTCTATCAGGTAAGATGGTAATAATCATAATAGGTGATGTCTTGAAGAATAGTGTTTCTGATAATTCATGTCATATTACTCTACCTGTCAGTGAGATTTGGAGAAATTCTAAGTGTTAAATCTGAGATCATTAAGTTCTATTTAAGTAAAATCTGGTTTTTAATGCTAGAAGTAATTTAAGGTCAGTAAAAAAGGCATTCCTTCTGTATCTGTAGTGATTTTTTACTATTTGTTATCTGTTTACCTTCAAATAGAATATTGATTTGGTCGTACATCCCGTAACTGTCTTTCAGGTAAAGGCATTATGCTGTATGTTTGCACTGCTTTTATGTGGTACTGTATGCACTAGGAAGTTTTGCTTACACAGGACTACCTGACAAATTAACTGAGAGCATCTATGTGGCAGATGAAGTTCAAGCAGCTTCCTGTTAACTAAAAGCAGCTGGGGTTATTCACCTCTTTCATTCAGTATCAGGAATAATAAAAAACCAACAGCAACAAAGAAAAAAAAGCCACAGGTTATTTATTTATTGCTAGGACTAAAGTCCTAGAACTGTTAAAAGTTATGTAGAAAATAAACCAAAATACTACTAAATCCATATAAATTACATTAAGTAAATGTGAAGTAGTCATTTATGCTTCTACATAGGTGCACACAATTAACATGCGGCCTGGTATTTCATAAGTAAAAAAATTTTGAAAGCATCTAACTTATGAGAAAACTTTGAAGATATATATATATATCCCATCAAGGATATTTCTGTCAGATTTTTTCTGTCTTTGAGTAAATTTTGACTAATGCTTTGATTTGCATCAGATTTGCTCTTTCTATACCTTTCAGCAGACATTGGTTTTGTGATTTGTATGTCAACATGGAACTTTATCACTGCAAACCAAAGTAATTTTATTTCAAGTTCTAGCCCTTCAAATGAAAGCTGTAGCCACCTGAAATCAATACAGCCCACAGCAGCATTTCTGTGTTCAGCAGTCCTGAAAGACTAAGGTCCCTTACAAAAATTACATTGCCCACAATAAATGAAAAATTTTCTAAAACAAAATTTCAAAAGAGAAAATCAGTGTATTTGCATATATCTGAATAACACACACAGACAGTATCTATAGGAGTAATAAATGATGATATTCTTTAACTATAACACACAAGATTTTGTGTGAAGATCAGATTATTCTAGATTTTTTTTGAGAGAGTGAAATAAATAGTCTAAGAACTATGCAAAGAAACTGTGTTCTCCAGCAGTATTTTTTGATAAAGGACAAATTTAGATTAAGTTAAGTGGAAATATTTTTTTTACATCCTAAATAGTTAATTAAAGGAGATTCTGGAGTACTGGTTTCTTCTCATATTTCTTTTGATAAAGAAAACCCATAAAATACTTACTATGGAAAAAAATTGTGCAGCAAACAAAGTAATTCAATATTTATTCACCTCCTGACCAAAAATTACGTGAGTGGTAATTCAATTAATTTTCACACTTAAAACATTGACATTGTTTATTTATTTATTTACTTACTTATTTCTTTTTCCTGAGATGGATTAGAAGTTACTTCCATTTTTTTTCTGGAATCTTCATCAATATAAAGGTCAACCAGATAAAATCCCCATTCCAAAACAAATCACCAGCCTAAAAACCCCAAAAAACCAACATAGAAGTTTGAATGTCTTGTACATTCCTAGTCTAATACGAATTACTCCTTTTGTAATATGGATTATATCATGTTGCCTCTATTTTTTGCAGAAAGTACTCTACACCACCCCCTTCTGCTGATCTACTTGGTGAAGTAAATTTCAAAGGCAATATTAATCACACTGCTGTAAAACTTTATTATTGTCCTACATACATTTGTATTTCAGATGAAGTCCTTAGTTCTAGCAATTCTATGTTGGAATACCTTATAGTGCTTGCCGGCAAGGCCCGATATAGGTGCCCCACCTCATGGTCTCACTACCAGGTTGGAGTTTAATCCCTCTCCCCCTCTCCCTATGCTCTTGGCATCTGCGACTATTAAAATGTTTTCTATAAAGTGGATTAGTTTCAACATAAGGAATGTTAATGTAGAGGAATTCTGCTTCTGAATAGTCAATGGCCTTACACATCTTAGGGTACTCCCAAGAGGTAAGGGATGATATTTCCAGTTTCTGCTTGTAAACCCTACAGACATGGCATTTAAAGTTGCCTCTGCTACCTCTCCTGTGAATGCCTTAAACACAAAGCTGCACTGTATGTTGAGCTGAAGCTCTGTAGAATAGTTCTGTCAAGAGAGATTAGACCTTTTCTATGGTATAATGTATCAAATCATAAGGAATGATGACAATTATGAATATTTAGGCTGATATTAAAGATTCAATGTTCCACTCTATTTAATACATACTTCTATATTTCTGTAAGGAGGTGGAATGCCCACAATCATGCTCTACATGATCCCATAGGATACGAATTGTGTATTCACCACTGCAGACAGGGGATACAGAGACATTTCTGCCTCCTTGTAAAAATACAGCTTGTGCCTGACAGACTTCATAAATTCCAATTTAAATTCACAAATAAATTTGTAATTAACATATCAGTAATGACAATGTTTTTTCCTTTTTTTTTCCTTTTTCTTTTTATTTTCTTTCCCTCTCCCTTTCTCTTTGTTTTTCCTTGTGAGTCGGGTAATTAGTTCTGCTAACCATTCTAATGATTACCTCATCTTTTCTTTAGTTGTGGAAATTTGAGTACCTACTCTGTCTCCCAGTACTTTTGTCAAATAATATATGTTCAAGTAGGAGGAGACTATTGCTGCTTTTTGGAGGAGAAACAAGGACCAATGAACTGAAAAGAACTGAAAGAGCAGCATTACAGAGATAAGCACTCTGTGAGGATTGACCAGTGTGCAAGTGAATATATTTACTTTCCAATTACCTTTAGAATTTATGAGAAGTCTGATTCTAAGATATATGGAAAAAATGTATCTAGAATTGTGACTTTAATATAAAAAACCCCAAACTGAAACACCATAACATTAAAAAGTCAAAGTTAGTGCTGGAATTGGTCATGCTTAGCTCTGGCAATCATTCTGTGGATAAGCACTTTTCCTAAACTACATCATGATGTATTTATTCATTACATAATTGTCTCAGGTCAAATGCAGCTGATTGTTCCTCTGTGTGATATATACCCTAATTATCAACCATCAGCAAGAGAAGTCATACAGAATCTTTTGAGATCGCCTGGAAAGCTCAGTACTCTTTCTATGAGATAACCATCTTATCTAACCACCCCACTTTTGCCTTGCACATAGATTTACACATTTATCTTTCATGCCTTCAAAGCATTTTGAAGCGTCCACTATAACCATGTCAGAAGATAATCACATATCACACAGTTCAAAAATAAAGCCTGTGTTCAGCAGAGAAAATACAGCATTGAAAAGACATAATTCTCTATGTTTTCCCCAGGGTTTCAGAAAAATTCCTCTCTCACCTACTCTCAGGCTGTCAAGGAAAATATAAGTAGGTAGATAGGTAAGTAGTTAGACATACAGACACAAGCAAAAAGAGTTATTTCAGCAAATCAGAAAAAGAGAGGAGAAAAAGGGAGACGATATAAATACTCTTTCCGCAGAACAGTTGCAACAACTTTTAAAAGACACAAACAAGTCTAAACACTGAGCACAGTTTGACAGTGAATTAAAAATGAGTTACTGTAACTTTTCCTATTATAAGTACAGAATAAATTTTCATTCAGATGATTGCTTTTCTTTTGCTAGCAGTGTTTCCTCATTTGTTTATTTTCCTGGAATTTTTTGCTTTCCATCTATTTCTTTGGTTTATAGAAACTGAGCCCATATTATTCTGTAGTATATAACCCAGGTAGGAAGAGATCTAAATCCTGGCAGAGATGTCTCCAGAAAGACTAGTTTGATACAGGAGATGTTTACAACTAACCTAAGGAAAGATACTGGGTATTTCAGTGATATGGAAATGTCAGAGCAAGCACAGAACATATGAGGTTGGTGAACATACAGCACAAACAGTTTCATCCATATATATATCAACACATACTGTTATGGTATAAAATCAGTATCACAGAACAGATTATATTGGCAGGCAACTCTGAAGAACAATTAGTCTGAATCCCTGCTCAAAGCAGGGAGATGCCTAGAGCAGACTGTCCAGGATTACGTCCATTCACATTTTTAACATCTCCAAGGAGGAAAATTTCACAGCTTCTCTGAGCAACCTGTGCCAGTGCTCAGTCACCCACGGAGTAAAACGGTGCTTCCTGTTCTTCCGAGGGAACCACGAGGGGATGTTGCTGGCTCACGGTTAACTTGCTGCCCACCAGGATCCTCAGGTCATTTTTCTGCCAAGCTGCTCTCCAGCTGAGTAGCCCCCAGCCTCTGCTGGTGCCAGCTTGTTCCTTCCCAGGTGCAGCACTTTTCACATCTCCTCACTGAGCTGCACGAGGTTCCTGTCCGCCCATTTCTCCAGGGTCTAGAGGGTAATATGACCTTGGGGTGCGTAAGCTACTCCCAATTTTGTATCATCTGCAAAATCCTTGAAGGTGCACTCTATGCTGTTATCCAGATCATTAATGAAAATGTTAACAGTATCACCCTCAGGTACTGATCACTAGGGTACATGCCTCGTCCGCTGCCTCCAGGTGGATTTTGTGCTGCTAATCACAGCTGCCTGAGACAAGCAGTTCAGCCAGTTTTTAGCTCACATCACTCTCATCGGTCTAGACTGCACTTCACCGCTTTGCTACTGAAAATATATTATGTGAAATACTGTAAAAAAGGTTAGGTTAGGTTACCTATTCTGTTAGTTCCTTTTACACCCTGTCTTCCTATCTCCATCATGTTTTCAAGGCTATACAGATGAAGCTGCAATTTTTCCACATTTTTAGGCTATATGAAGAAGAATGTAAATCAAATAAATAAGAAGTTAGATATTTTCAAGGGAATCATGGAAGTAAAATTCTTACTTCATATTTATTTGTTCTGCTAGAGTAAGTATATTCTGCCAAATAATCTCATTGTTGTTCAGTAAAATTTTTGAGGATAAAATATGGCTTCAGATCCTGTTACACAGAAGTTTAAAAATATATCAATGCCCCTACTCCCCAAAAAATATCTCCAAACAAAAAAACCCACAGTACTTTTTAACATTCCTTCAATATGCAACATCTTTGCTTGGACTCAGCTGAGTGTTTCATCTATTGTTCTATCTCTGACAAAATACACCAGAGGCAAAAAAAGGAAATACAGAAATAAAAAATCCCAAAATCATCAACAACCACAAAACACCACACTTGCATCAAAATCTATTAACTCTGAAACCTGAAAGTTATCCACTTGAGGAGAAACAAACAAGCAAAAGCCACTTAGTTAAGTGTTGTGCATGTGTGTATGGAAGACAAACAACATATTATTTTGATCAATTTACTGCTCATGAAAAGTGCCCTTAAGACCTCTGGGGAGCAGAATTTCCTTCCATCCACATAAACAGCTGAAACATGTTTCCTCATGATGTCTGCCCACAGGTCTCAGCTCTGAAGCACCATATCTGCAGGTATGTCTCATTTAATGACTAAGAAAAGAACCTCAACAAAACATGTTGCTTGTGTGCATCACTTTTCTGATGTAGAAGTCAATAACATGTCATATAGTCATCCTAATTACTTTAAGTTGGCATTAACAACAGCTGAATTTGAAGTAGTGACCCATAGGTGAAAGGCTTGTGTTACTCAACTCTTCCCAACTTGTGCCTCAACTACTGCCGATGGTCCTTTGACCATGCAGGAAATATTTTTATGAGTTTGGAAACCTGCTGGATGTCTGAGTTAAAGACTGAATTCTGCAACTCATGTGTATTAGGCTGTGCTCCTGCTCTTACAGCAAGAAATGTTAACATTAAGAAATCTTTTTATCACATTGAATTAAAACATTCATAAATTCATAGAATTATGGAATCCTTAAGGCTAGAAAAGACCTTTAAGATCATCAAGCCCAACCATCAACCCAGCCCCACGACCAAGTTCACCACATCCTCAGATGTTTTTTTGAACACTTCCAGGGATGGTGTCTCTACCACTTCCCTGGCAACAGGTTCTGATGCTTTATAGTCCTTTCCATGACTTTTTTCCTAATACCTAATTTAAACCTTCCCTGGTGCAACTTGAGGCCATTTCCTCTCATCTTGTCACTTGTTTCCTGGGAAAAGGGGCTGACCCGCACCTTGCTACAACCTCCTTACAATTCACTATGGAGGACAAAAAAGTACTCCTTTTCTGCAGGCTAAACGCTCCCAGCTCCCTCAGCTGTTTCTCACAGGGCTTGTGCTCCAGCCCCTTTCCCAGCTCCATTTCCTTCTCTGGACACACTCCAGGACCTCAATGTCTGTGGATTTCCACTTAGAGGTCACTCCTCCAAGTCAGTAGTCCAAGTTGGGTTGGAAACTTTCTTCTAAAATGACGAGATATTTAAGTTAATTGTTTGGGTTTTTTCTCATTCTAAAATGAAAACTGCCTTCTTCTTCAAGGTATTTCTCTTTAAGGAATACTCTACACTTTTCACATTTTCTATTAGCTCAGCGATATCTTATTCTGCCATTCTTTCATGGGAGCACTAACTCATTGTGTCCTTGGGAATATCATGGTGGTATACTTGCTGTGCTGTCACAGACTGATATATTTGTTAAAAGGGGAAATGCCTGCAGCTAAGCATAAGTGAAAGTTCTGTGTATGACTTCAAATCAGCATCTGAGCTATCATGGATTCCTTTGAAGCTTTAACAGACATATCAGTTTCATGTTTTTATGACTTTTGAGTACTATCTTACAATTTATAGCAGCCAGACATAACCAAAACATTTGAGGTCCAATGCTCAATTAATAATTTTGCATGTTAAACATCTGCCCACTCAAACATAAGGAGTTATAGCCTATGTGTTCACACTTACTGAACGACTTGATTGCAACCAGATGGCCCTTTAAAAGTTTGGGGGAATCTCTAAAATAAGTGAGAATGTGGGTGGAGGGTGGTTTTCCGGCTGCTGATCATAGAGATAGCATATTAAGGCTCTCAAACACCTGCTGTTTGTGTCACAGTTTTCAAAATAGCTGAGAAAATGAGCAAAATTCTTATTTTATGGTTTCATTATGAGTAGTTCTTTACAAAATACAATTTGATATGATTTTAATTTTCCAGCATACAAATTGAAGTTTCATAGCAAGTTTCAATTCAATTGTTACAGCAATCACCAGTATGGGGAATAATTTTCTTATATTTCTTTTTGTTTGTTTGTTTGTTTACAATTTAAAGATTCTGTTTTGTCAGCATTGCCAAGTACATTTTCCCCTGAACTTATCTTCCTATTTTTTTGTGATCAACTTACTGATTCACAAGGAATTCAGAACAGTGTAACTCACTTTTTTATCCTTAACCTGAGTACAGTTTTAAATTCAACTATTTCTTTTGTCTGGGATCTTTTCCCATAGTGTAATGCTAACCTGTCACACAGTGAAAAGTCTTAATCACTAACTAATATTCATCATGTGATCACAAGGCTTCACAAATTCTTCTAAGGCTCATATTTTACCATGCTACAGGCAGCTACTGAGAAGTGAAAAATGGCGTTCAAAAGGTACTCTCTCAAAATAACCATTTAAGCCACATTTCAGTCAGATCATATTGGAAACCAAAAGAGATTGGCTCGGGACACAGTGCCTAGGAAGGGGCTGAGCAGAAATAGATCCTGGGAATGATGCTCAACAGCAGCTGAACAAGAGCCAGCTGTGCCCAGGGGGCCAAGAAGACCAATGGCACCTGGTCTTTATCAGCAACAGTGTGGCAGCAGGACCAGGGCAAAAGCCTTCCCCCTGTGCTAGACACTTCTGAGGTTCACCTTGAGTCCTGTGTTCAGCTTTGGACTCCTTGTGACAGCAAACACACTGAGGGGCTGGAGCATGTCCAGAGAAGGGCAACAGAGCTGGTGAAGGATCTGGAGCACAAGTGTGATGAGGAGCAGCTGAGGGAGCTGGGAGTGCTCAGTTTGGAGAAAAGGAGGTCTAGCAGGGACTATAGTGCTCTCTACAGCTGCCTGAAGGAGGCTGTAAGACAGCTGGGGGGTTGGTGTCTTCTCCCAGGGAGCAAACAACGGGACAAGGGGACATAGTCTTAAGCTGCTCCAGGGGAGGTTTAGGTTGGACATTAGGAAGGATTTCTTCACAGAAAGGGAGACTAGACATGGAATGGGAGGTGATGAAGTCACCATCCCTGGAGATGGTTAAGGAAAGACTGGATGTGGCATTTAGAGGCGTGGTCTAGTTGATATGGCAGTGTTCAGTCATAGGTTGAACTCCATGATCTCAGAGGTCTTTTCTAACTTAATTGATTCTATGATTTGATTAAATTTGTCCATTTTGGTGTTTTGGTTTTTTTTGAAACCTTTGCATTATGATTTCATAAAATCTCATAACTGACAGTTCACCTTATTCTAAAGCTACAGAATGCTTCTTGTCAACATATTGTGCCAACAACCATACAATTTTTCATTTCAGTTTTCATTTCAGATTTCATGTCTCTTCAGCTCTATGCAGAGCATTCTTTTCATAGAATACACTAACTTAAAGCCATCTTCAGTATAGTGTTAATCTGACCTGTTTAATTTAATTTTTTAAAAATGTCTATGAACACACGAAAATAGAGATGTTGCAAGTTAAAAGTGAAAACTAACTCAATGACTGTTGTGCCAGCAGTGCCCAGGTTTTCTCTTGTTCTGAGATATCACAGTAATGTGGTTTTTAAAAGCCATTTGGAGAATATAGGTATGTCTCTTTTCCCCTATTTTGATAATTCAATGGATATTCTAACATCTCTATTTACAAAGTTACATTTTTTTTCATTCAAATATTGGGAGGGAAAAAAAGTAATTTTATAAGAGAAAATGAAAGTGTGCTTTTTTCAAAAATTCAAGAGGAATTCCAGGCAGTATTTTATTGAAATGCAGAAGACCAAAATACAAAGGATGAGAGATTGGCAGATCAAAAATATTGTTTTGCTCCTTCACATGCAAAACAATCGGTGCTAATGACTACGTTGACATGTGACATATGTATATATCCATTTGAGGACAGTCATAAAAAAGTGCTTTTAGGCTAAAAAAATCTGATTTGGTTGTAGTATGGCTTGTTTATTTCATTCAATTTGATAGTTCAATATTATATCTAGAGAAAAATAAAAAACAAAAATTATTCCATGTGGAGAACCTGATATGCAGCAGAGTTATATCAGTATGATGAAGTTGGTACCATAGAAAAGAAACTTACGGTATCATTCATTTACCTGCACAGGGCACAAACTCTATTTATCTATTTATTTATCTATTGAATAAACACATATTTAAATTTAATCTCCGTGGGTTTGTTGACCTTTCTTGAAGCCATTTTTGTAAGACGATGGACTATTGTTTCATTAAATATAATTTTAAGAAGATCACATGAGCTGAGAGATCCAAATATAAGTTTTTGCTGCACAACTTTCATAGATAGTTAATCTATATAATAACAAACATATTGTTCCTTCAGAATAAAGAAAGGCCCTACCCCACATAAACCATCCAAAGTTAAATCTAGATAATGCTTTGAATTATAAAAAGATGATGCTCTGAACTAAGCAAAAATTTCTCCATGCCAGCTTGAAAAAAACCACCGAAAAAACCAAAACTTTATATAATAGGAAACAATATCTAAAACCACATGTTCACCACAATGGAACAGGAACAGAAACAGGAAAGAGGCACTTAGGGGCAATGAAGTGAAAAAAAGGCAGATAACTGTTAGAGGTATTTCAGGGTTTTCATTTATCAGATATATTACTAAATTTCAACATAAATTCTTCTCTAGTAGTAGAATTTGTTTATCATATGTCATACATAATTGAGGAAGGCCCAAAATTTTAGTAGCTAGGAAAATGTTGGAATTAAAAATTTTAGAGATGCTTCACGTCTGAACTCTGACATAGGAAGCCAAACTTGATACAATGCTTGGTGAAATTTACTGCTAGGCTGGGGTTGAAAGTTATTTTTTAATTCACAGGAATGATTACTTCTCCACAAAAAGGAGCTAATAATTCGTAACCTTAAATTCCCTTCCCGCATGTCTCTTCCTTGATCACTGGAGAGATAGATGACAATGATAAGTCCTCTGCATTCTTGTGTGCTATATTGTGCTCAGATGCTTGATTAGTTTTGCTTTTGACCTAACATTCACTAAAAATGGAGATAAAATTGAGTTCAAACTTGTGTTTCAGAGGCCAAAGACCAGAACATTCCCTACTAACCACTCAGTCCACTGTTCTTCTATCACAGGAGTAACACTGCCTGCACTACTTGGTTACAGAATTTTTGGGCAATCTCTGTAGAAAGCACAACCCTACAAAAAGGTTATGGGCTCTCAGTCTGCAGAATAACACTGCATTTTTGAGGACCATTGCTAAAGCCTAGCATAGACTGAAATTTCTAATGTTAGTAAGTATCTAACAAATAGGGCAGCACCAAGTATTGGAATGAAGAAAAGTACAAAATTGGCAGCATTTTCTAAAAAAAACTAAACAAATAAAACTAAAAAGTTTTTTCGGAGAACCCTTCTATGGATCAATGCAAGCTTAATATGACTAGACCTGTGAAGAGAGTGCATTTCAGAAAATTTATGTATTTGTTCTGGTCTACTATAAGGATGCACAAAAAACCTCATTAGATATGTTTTTCATATTTCCTTCAGTAAAGTGCTTGGTTATATTTTCCACAGCTTAAATTTAGGCAATATAATTTTCCAAGAAAGAAGTTTATCACATAAAAATTTTAAAAAACCCAAAGATAAGAAGAAAAGTCTTAGTGTTAGGATTATGAGGCTAGAAATTACTAGGAAGAATGAAGTGCAAAGATGTTATAAAATGGTTGCAATGTTTAGGCGTGGATTTTTGAGAGATTTCTAATTTGAACAAATTTCTTCTGCGATACTGAAGTATTTTACCTCAGCTCACTTTTAGACAAATAAGTTTACACATTAAAAAGATAAGGACTCAGAAAGGGAGACATATTTTGCCTTATAGAAAGTCAAAATCTTTTTTTTCTGCATAGGGAGTACTATGATTTCCTTGATGAATCTTCTTTATAAAGTCTTTATAAATAATTTTATAAAAATTCAGTTTTTCCTATGATTGTATAAAACTAAATTACCAAAAGTACAATTAAAGAATTATCTGCTATGAGTCATTGAAATCTTTAATACTGAAATTGCTATATATTTACTTTTACACTGAAATTCACTTTTGACTCCCTGGAAATTTGTCCTTTATATTTATTTATTTAAGGATAACACCTTTACTAACAATGGGAGTTTTGTATTCTAAAATATTTTGACTTTCCTAAGGGTCTTAATTTTAACTGACAGATTAAAAAAAAACAAACAAAAAAAAACTACACAAAAAAAACAAACCAAAACCAACCAACCAACCGACCAAAAAAAAACCCAAAACAAAACCAAACAGAAAAACTTCTTCGGTGTAAATTAAAATCTGCCTGTGTAGGGAAAACTTGGCTGCACAATTATATGCTTTCTAGAATTAGTAGGATGGTTAAGGATGGGTGACTTCATCAAAAGTTTAGATATAATTTTAATAGCTATGTAAAATTGAACAAAAATGGACCATATATATATATACATATATATATATATATATATATGGTTTTCAATCAAGGTTCACAAAGGAAAGTTCAAATACATTCTTCAGCAGGTTTTGATTTTATCTAATTTAGGTAGATTCCAACTTAACAAAGTTGGAGCTAATCTCACTGGACTCTGAAATTAGAAAAAAGAATTAATTTTTTTTCATTATAGTATCACAAAGTCTAATTCATTAAAACTTGTAAGAGAGATCACTTCAAAAAACCCAAAGAAAAATAAAAAATGCATATGCCTTTTAGTGGGGAAAACTCAGATTAATATTTTGCATTATTTAAAATAGTGACATTTTTCTACATTGTTTTATGAAATAATCTTATATAATTTGCTGGCTTGCGGATGAAAATTGTTACTGAATCCAGTTTCATGAGATGGCCATGCATTTAGCTATTTTCCGCTTTTCAACTAAAAACAATCACACACTGCTGGAATGTTCACAACAGTAGTTCCCTGAGCACAGTTTAAAATAATTTTTCTTGGCTAAACATAAATCAAAATCCGTTCAAGATTAGTAAATTACAAAACCTATAGCTGAGAGGCTTGTAATAACAATTCATCCTATGAGGAAGAAACCCCAGTCTTTTTCAAGAATATTTTCATGCAAAGTTGGCAACATCGTATATGCCTTTGTTATATTTTAAATTGTTCAATTGACATAAGCGAAAGTATTCCCAAGACAAGGAACTTTTTTGAAGGAGGCACTGCTGAGAAAGAAATCTGGGAAGAGAGATGACACGCAGTGTGATAGGCATTTCACTATAACTCAGTGATTACAGCACAAGAAGATGGATCAGACCATAAGCAGTGTTTGCTTCCTGCAGGTCTATTGAGGAAATGAAAGAAAAATACATGCATATTTATCCCTCCCTGACACTCAAGCTGTAAATTATCATGTAGGGGAGAGAAAGGGGAGCAATACTTCTCTATGACCTGTGGATTTTGTATTCTTCTTCATACTGCTGCACTACATCACGGGATAATCTTGCATGATAGAAGCTCAGTTTTTCCTTCATCTGTCTGTGATATTTGCTGTGCTGGCTTCTGGGACAGGATGGCTCTAACCAATAGCCAAAGTGGGAATCAGAAAGAATATTCTTTTTCTATAGTACTCACCAGGCAGGGACCGAAAATTCATTCTTGGTTTCACAGAGCTTTATGCAGGCACAGCTGAGCTAAAAGGAGTAAGAATAGACTCGGGAGGTAATGAAGAACCTGTGGCTGTTATGTGGTGAAGAATATAAGATTCAGTTTGGGAAGTCAGAATTTTTGCAGAATTTTTGTGAACAAAAATGGGTCTAAAGTCATCCAATTTATGAAGCTTCCTTGTAAGTTTTGCCTGTCCTTTTGGGAAGAGCCAACAAGTTTAAATTGTGGCAGCCCTGGAATCAGGCTGCGCAGTACCTCAACAAGAAATGATAACTCACCAATACTACTGCCTAATGAACATTAAACATGCTGTTTTAATCTCTCACTTCCCTCCTCCATCAAGTTTGATCTGCAGTCTAGTTCTGATACATACACATAACCTGTGCTCAGGCCTCTAATGTTGCTAAGTTGTAAGGATGAGCTGTGGGAAATTTTGAAGACCTGTGGAAGATAAGCACGGCAAAACTGCAGGCAGAGGTAAGATTGCTGAAACAGGGGTAATCAGAAAGTTGAGGATTCAGGAGGAAGACCATTGACCTGATGACTTAGAAAATCCTAGGACCAAAAACATGGTATGTCAACAGATCAACGAGCAACACCCAATGTGTTCAGGAGCAGTGGAATTTGTCCCCTTCGCATTCCAGCTGAAAGCTGCCTTGCCAGCACGTGCTCAGTGGCACTGCTGGGCATGATGGCACCCAGTAGCTTGTTCTTCCTTACCATCTCTTGCACACAAGTTGTTAGTTTTATACTTCTGAGACCTTAAACTCTTCCTGCTCGTGGCAAAAGCTGCACTAGCAAAGTAACCTGGAGAGGGATGGGTGTGTGGATGGCATCTCTGCCGTTTGCTCCATTTTAAGAACTGAAGTCAGCTCTGTAAGTCAATCCCTCTGCCCATGCTTTATACACACACCTGTTCTAAATATTTCTGGAATCAAGCTCTAGACTGGCCTCCAAGTCCCAAAACACTTCAACATTTTTTATCTTGCATGACAGTAGCCTTAAAAATACAGTTAATGTTTTCACTGGCTAGTAAAAATGACATCAATGTGTTAAAGGGATAGATGCTGTGTCCTCCGTGTTTCCAGAGTTTTGCATCCCATTTTCCAAATGCCTTCAGGTAGATAAAATAAGTGTGGCAATAATCCAGCAACAAGCTGACAAAAACTTTGAATTATTTTACCAATTTTTTGTGCTTCTATGAACCTGGTAATAAGGTTAATGAAAATTGTAAAACAACTGTTACAGTTTCTGGTAATTATAATGGATAATTTTCATACATTTTTCTAAAAAATATTTGTGTGGGGCCACATTAATGAGAAAAAATCAGTGGTTTATATATTCTGTGGTTTTTTAAGAAAAGTATAATTAAATGACTCATATTATATACTAGATGCAACCAGATATGATATTCTAATACTTATTTTTTTTCAAATAGTCACAGTAGGCTAATATTATATTGAAACACTTTACTCAAATGAATTTAGATGTCTGCAATTACTAAATCTGAGTATAACAAATTAATATTATAATTTCAATAGCAGGGACAGATAGCTTATAATAGAACACAGATCCTAGTTACTTTTAATCCATGTGCTGGTTTTGGCAGACATAGAACTAATTTTATTCACAGTGGTTAGTATAGGGCTGTGTTTTGGATTTGTGCTGGAAAGAGTGTTGATACAGGAAAGTTTGCTGAGCAGGGCTTGCATAGAACCAAGTCCTTTTCTGCTTTTTAGCCCAGCAGTGAGCAGGCTGGGGGGGGACATAGCTAGGACAACAGACTCCAACTGACCACAGGGATAATCCAGACCATACGGCTTCCTGCTCTGCATATAAAATTGTGGTGAGAAGAAGGAAGAGGGGGAATGTTTGGAGTGGTGGGGTTTGTCTTCCCAAATCACTGTTATGCTAGGTGGGGGCCTGTTCTTCTGGGGACGGCTGAACACCTGCCCAACCATGGAAAGCAGTGAATTCATTCCTTGTTTTGCTTTGCTTATGTGGTTTTTAATTTATCTATTAAACTGGTTTGTTCTCAACCCGTGAGTTTTCTCATTTTTACCCTTCTGATTCTCTCACCACTCCACCAGGCGGGGGAAACGAATGAGTGGTTGTGTGAGGATTAGTTTCAGGCTAGGGTTAATCATGACAAATCTATTTTTCAAGAAATAGAAATATATTTCTGAAAAAAAAAATAAACTATGAAATAATGATTTTTTCTGAAGAATACATTCAATTATATATTTCACTTGAAAGTGAACACAACTCTAGCAAAGCTATTAAATGTCTGTCTAGCTTTAGAGTGTAGTTAGAAGCCATGTCTCCTTTTTCAGCCAAAGAACAAAAGATTCCTTCAGAGTAGGAATCTAAATTCAGAGTTTCTGATTTTTTCACTGGAGAACCTTATGCCTCATCGTTGAATGCTACTTTAGCTTAGGGAATATAAGCAAATTATATAGAATATATCACTCAAGAACCTTACCTCATATGCTTTGAATACGTCTCACAGCTTTAATTATTTGTGTTTAGGTAAGGTATATATGTCATTAGTAGTCAAGTAACTCCATGCAATCAAGCAGACAATTCAGGGATAAATAAATCTATCTTGGCTGAACTGAGGACTAGCTTGTAAGTATTAACAAAAGAATCTAAAATGCAATAGGTAGATTTCTGGGAAACCAAAGTCTTATTACTGTGACTTTCTTAAGAATATCATTAATATTTCTAATATCTATTTGTCATTCAGTAATCTTCACTGATTACACCACAGAAGTATTCTGGAGGGGCTTCTTGGTCAGAAAAGTTTGTCACTTTTGCTATAAGCTATTCAAGTATGAGGATATTCAGTACAGCAATTCTGATGGAGATTATAAAGAAAAAGTGATATTTTTTGTTATCACTTTTGCATTCATCTATATTTGTACTTCCTGTGCTGTAGCTCACAGAATAGATTTTAAAAAATTAAACAACTGCAGTATAAAATAAAAAACATGTAAGAAAATGCAAGGTGTTGTTGTAGTCCTGAAACTCACATGGGCTATCAAAAATAGATAAAATCCCCCCCACCTCAGAATACACCTTCATACGAATTCAGAAAAATGTTACTGTTAAGATCCAACTATAAGAGATGCCTCTGCCTGAATTAAGGTGCAAAACAGGACACATGCCAAAGTCAGTAATAAAGATTTTATTTTACAGTAAACACGAGGGAGAGAGATAGAAAGAAATGGGAGGGTGGAGGTGAGGGGGGAAGAAAGAGGGAGAGATAAGTAGAAAGACTCCATGACCATGTGGGTTCTGTGGCATCCTGATGATCCCTCTTCACTCTGGTCTTCCCAGTGCTGGAGAGGTCCCCAAGTCGTTCTTCTGGGGTATCAGCTTTATACAGTCCAAATTCCAGGTATCCATGAGCATGTTGATGCCGTTACCATAACTTGGCATGTGTAAGCAGTTTTTTCCTTTCTCACAGTTTGCAATGGTGAGAATTTTTTGTCTGGATGCTGACTGAACTTCGGCCCTCCAGCTGTGCCATCTGTGCTTATTCAAGTTCCATTGTGGTGGCTTATCTTACAGCAAATTTCTTCTGTGGCCTTGACAGTGTTCTGAGACAGAAAACTTCATTCTTTAAGTCCTTACAGTTACAGGCAAGGGACAGAAAGACCTAATTGAAGAATCTCAAAGAAAAACCTGGCCATGGAACTCATTGTGTAAATTCAAGAAATCACCTGAAATTCCTCTGTTGTTATTATACTACTGCAGTATTGTAAGGCACAAGGCAGAGTCTTACAACCAGACCCCAAAACACAGAGAACTGTAGCTCTCAAGAGCTCAATTCTGTGTGGTCTTGGTGGCAAAGACAGCTAGGATGTAGACTCTTGTGTAACTCTTTGGTGTCAGAAGCAGGTAGCATTCAGTAGTTGCTTCAGCTCTCAGAGTGCCAGGCCTTTAGCTCTTCATTCTTGACACCACCTACATGAGAATCCTGCTGCATTAAGCTCAGGATTTTTCAAAGGTGACTGTGACTTTGCCAACGGTACAAGATATAAGCTTTTTTATTTAGAGTTGCTTTCACCATGTACTGCCTGTTGCTTTGGTTATTGGTAACCCACATCAATAAATGACAGACTCTTCAATGATTCAGCAGATGAAAATCCTAGATAATACTGGACACTTTATGCAGATGCCACTAACAGTCTTATTTTTAGTTTTTCCACATCCTGATTGTCTGATTAGAAAAAGGACTCTGATTTTTAACAAAAAATTTTGCTTCTTCCATTCATTCCATCAATTCCAAGAGGAAGTGAGCTATGACAGGTGGGAGTAAGGTATAATATTAAATAATAGAAGCAAGAAACAATATTAGCTAATAATAGGTCATTTGACAGTGTGAACTGAAACAACACAATTTACTAAACCAAAGATTTGGGAAACCAATCACTACAAGTGACTTATTTGCCAAAGAGGGAGTAGAAAAATTGGCTTTTACCCCAGCCATAGTTATTCAATCATATTTTTAGTATGGCTTTCTTGGCTTATACATCCAATTTCTCTTAAAGTTGTCTTTTTTAGGTAGTTTTTTATCACCATATGAGAAAGAATTAAATGGGTTTTGAAAAGACAAAACAATTAAGAAGAAAATTATGTTACAAATAGTCTGGTAATCACAGTTCATCTCAGTTTCCCTTTCTTAGTAATGTTATATTTGAATATTCTGCAACTCTAACATGCAAAGTCTCCATAAAGACCTAAATTATAATATATAAGCTAGATGAGTAGTCCCGGAGGAGACTAAATAGCAGTAAAACCAAGGATAGATGCATTAAGCTCCCAAAGGTTACAAACACATTATTTCATTTTTTTTATCTGTAATTTGGATTGCATCATTACAGTGTCCTATACTATCTGAAAATTAATGACTTGCTATGACACCGAAATCAAGGTGAAGTAAATCTGAAGAATCATTTAATCAGCAGAGTGCTTGGCCTTCCTTTGTTTGTACTGGAAGAAGATTTATTGGCTGTTGGTAATTTTAAAGACTTCTTGCTGCGATATATCCTCAGAAGGGAAAAAAAAAAAAGGAGAAATATTTGAAAGAAGATGGAAGATAGACCAATAATGTTGCAGATGCTTGGCACCTATGTGAGTATTTGCAGAGATAGTACACAGAAGTAATAAAGATTAAACATACAAACACTAGGTAAAGGAATTGGAAGACTTTTAAAATAATCCATTTTACATGTTCTCCTCGGTGATGAGAATTATTGTAGAAAAAATAACATACAATGATATGAGGATTTTGAATTTTCTTCTTGCATTAAGAATTCAAAACAAAGATTTCTTTTAGTTAGAACTTGAATTGTAGCATTTAGAAAAAAAAAAGAAAATCAATGAAACATAATGAGATGATCCCCTACAAAAAGGTAGTCTAAGGGAAACCTAAAACTCTAAAAATAGAATTACTTTATTAATAAGAACAATAAAGCAAATGTGAAAGAAACACTTCTTTTTCATAGGGAGCCTGATTTAAAATGAGATCAACAACTGGATTACTTATAAAACATAGGACAATGCACCACTCTATCCAAGATTAAAGAAATTAAGTAATTTCTCACGTAAATGGCAGCATGGGATTTTTTTGTTCTTAAAAGTTCTGTTCCATGTTTCAGTCCTAATCAATGAAATATAATGCATAGAAATGGGAAATGCTGAAATCTTAAACCCATTCACTTAATTTGCTAATTTAGTAGCAGAATACAGATTTTCTTTGTATTATGTTTTACAGTATGAAATGTAAAAATCTTATTTAAGGCAGAAATTAAGCAAAATGTAAGTATGTGACTATGTGACTATGTAACAGTAACTATGATTATCTGTTTGTTTCACCTGGATGTTGATCTCTGTGTATGCAATATTTATGCACTGAGCATTTGGAACACCAGAATTTATCCGTACAGGAAAGCTTATCCATTTACTATATTGTCATGATATGAAAGTATATTGACCTTTCCTCCTTTTCTTTTTCAATAATAAGGCAAAGTTTCTTACCCATCAACCTAAACGGAGACCAATTTAACACTATTTTTGTGATTCCCTTCTGTTAAAGCCAGTAGGATTGCACCCCACGTAACCCAAAGGTCGTGAGCCTTGCCCCAGCTGTGGGGACACTGAGCACAAGTTCACAACTTGGTCCCAGAGAAGGATTCTGAGGTAACAAAGCAGCTGGGCATGTGTCAGGTACAACGTAATCGTGTAATCGTTATCAGTTCAGACTCCCTCGTTCTGCATAATGATTGAGGAAGGAGCGCAGAGAAACAAATTACCGCGTCTTGTCTCTGTATGACCAACTCTTTTTCTGCCCTCAGGTACAAGTCCAGCCTGAAAAACACAAGATTGCTGGTTTTGCATGTTTAAAACTAACAAAAACCAGGTAATACTTCATTGAATGGTCTGGCTGGCGATTCTTTGTTAGCCTCAAAATCAGACCTGAATTTTCAATTTCTTATGGGTTTTTTTTATTAGTTTCTTTTCTCTCTTTCCATCAATGGTTTTTTTTTTCTAACATGTGTTTCTTAGCTCATTATAAGTTTGACCTAACTCTGCAAGATGAAAGAAAATTACATTTGAGACATTTCTATTACCTTACCAGAAAGAGAGATAAGGACAACTGATTCGTAGTTCCCCAGGTTCTAATTTCTATATATTTTGAAAAAAAGAGGTGTGATATTCCCTTTTCTGTAAATCACTGGGAATTTCACTGACTACCATGACTTCTCAAAAGACATCAAATTTCTGCCAAATAAAATAACAAAATTAAATAATTTTAAGGGTTTGACCAGGGAAAAATTACTAGCTTTGTGTTGAAATTCATTTACAGAGCAATATTTTCTTTTGTCTTCAAATTATTTGAAGAATACCACTCACAGTAGTGGACAAAATTAGGACTTGAAATGAACTGTTATATTTTATGTATCTATTAAATTATTCCAAAAAGTGTAAGATCTCTTCAGTTTTAATTTTAGTCCATCTTTAAAGCAAAAAGAATGTAGACTTTGGGCTTAACTTCTCTTTGGTATAAGATGTGCAAAATTATTGGAATAACACCAGGGACTAATTTGCTTCCTCTCACACCTACAAATCCTATAAATGAGTGAAGGAGAACTGCACTTTGGTGAACTAACTGCTCCTGATGACTGAATAAAAAGATGATGAAGTCAGGTTTTCACTGAGAAGCCTCTCAAGGCAAGATAGCCTTGAGGCAGATATCAGTCACTCTTCAAAGCTATCATCATTCGCTTTTTCAAACTGAGACCTTTCTTCTCTCCTTAACCTGCTTTAACCTCCTCTTAGAAGGAATATAATCAGGAGTTAATACAATGTGACATGTTGGAAAGGGATATTAGAAACGAGAAAATCAACATTTCCTGTGATAGAAACTTTTTATTTTCCTTTTTTTATTTAGATAGCAAAAAAAAAGAAGAGAGAAGAGATCTCAAATGCTAGGGCTAAACAGAACCTGAACAGAACAGCCAAATGGCAGAGAAACAGCCCCTGTAAGAAGACTTAAAATGCAGTGAAGAAACATGTATATAAACGAAGCTGTCGGGATCTGTCAGGACTGGCTCTGGCTGATATGTATTACTTATCCTGATTACTGACAATGACAGCACTCCATTCTCAGAGAGCACACAGCAATTTTACTGCTCTCCCAATAAAAGTACAGACCACTCTGTGAACCCACAGTGTATGTTCCCAGACAGCACTCTGAGAAAAGAGGTATATAAAATTTATAGGAGGGTTGAATGCAAGAACATTAAAATTATTCTTCCTAAGCTTGTACGGTAACCAGTGCACAGCCTAATCTGCTACACTGTTTTTAAAACCAGAAGTGGGATTAAAATATTGTGAAACACTGTATGACTTTGTTGTAATGAGTTTACCAGCAGAAATTTTCCTTTATGCTTCAATTATTTTCATGTTTCTGTGTGACTCCTGTACAGCAAGAAGGACCTACAGTGTTTGAACACCGAGAAAGAAATGCAAAAATATCTAAGTTAAAAGACAAAGGTGCTACAAGGACATGTGAAAGTAGACTAGTTGCGGGCCAAAAGGGACTAGAAATGGGAAGAAAGCTGAGCTCTTGAAGAAAGGCTGTTCTGAAACAGTCTTCTGGTAGAAGCATTAGAGACAAAACAAACTAACTAGTTTTAAAGAGATTGATCACTAAATGAAAGAAATTGTACTAGTGTGTCCGTAATCCCAGATGCCTGTGTCCAATGGCTATCTCCATACACTTCCATCTTACTGTTACCACCCTGCAGTATCTTGAAGTATTTTTGTAGCAATCCAGATATGTTGACACTGTACTACAAGATACCTAAACCACAAATATGCTGCATGCTTAACCAGCCCATTTTGTCACTCATCCCATGATGCTTTGCTTTTTTTATATGATGGACTCTGACTCTAACAGTGTGTACATGCAGTGGTCTCTGCTTCTCAGCTTTTGCACACTTCTCTTAGTATATGTATTTCCTTATGAACAAGCTGGAGAAAAAAAGGACGTGAGGTTGGTTCTTTGTGACAGCACTATACCCAAGAGTCAGGCTCAGTCCATCCAATCTTTGCAATAAGTAATGAAGGAACTCCTATGGCGTGTATTCATTGGGTCTTTGTGCAAGAAAACGGTCCTGTCAGAAAAGCCGCACACATTTTCCTATACTGTGTTGGCAGAGAAGCCAGACAGATCACATTCGCGTGAGGTGAGATCTCCTCATCCTTTATCATCTAAACTCTTGAATATATTTGTCTGTCTGCCTTTTCCTTTCGTTATTTCAGACTTGTCTCTTTTGTGCAGGCTGAAAATTTGTACGCTTGCCACTATAACACTATGGTTATTTGAACATCATGTGAAAAACACAGGCTGTCTCCTGGCATCCTCCCAACATGGTTCAACAGGATGAGGGGTCCTGCAAACTTATTCCCTGCTGCCACACAGAAAATTCTTCAATAAAATAACTTGGCCACTTGTGGATAGCAGGCTGAGAACTTGTATCAGCCAGGGTCTCACTGATAAAATAAACAACCATTTCTTAGGAGAAAGTGCAAAGATATAGCTAGTCAAGTAGCAGGAGGACTCACAGGCAGTTTATCCTAGTTCTTATGACCAGTCACTCTTTTACTCGAAACGAATGTTATTGCACTACTTTTAATGTTCTGGAGGTTCACTCTGAATACCAGAGCTGTGTTACAACAGACTCCACAATTCTGCCATGCTAGATTCAGTGCAAGGTCTGTCAGTGTTGATTATTGTGGTATGTGCCCAACAAACAGCACAAGTAAGCTTTTTACAGTTAATATGAGCTATACATTAATATTATCTAAATGTTCCCAAAAATACTTTTTAAAATTAATATCATTGTGTTAGATGTTAGTAGTAAGTTCATTGTCTACTTCTTACATGCTTAACATGTTTCATTCTAAAATGTATTTATGGCAAGGCTTAAGGGAAAATATTGCAAAATGGTCCAAACAGAAATACAAAAATATTGTTAAATGGTCCACATTTTGTGGGGAAAAAAAAATCCCTTGGAGGATCAAATGGAGGATCCATTGGTGGTCATTAAGGTGCCGTTAATTAATTCAAATTTGCATTTAGAATTAACCACAAAAAGCCAAGATTTTAAAGCCCTGTGCCATCTAACTGCTTTGGGCTAGCTGTTTACATTTGTGCTCATTGTTGCATTGCTGTGTGTCTAAGCCTTCTTGCAAAGGTGGCAAGGTGTGAACAATCTAAGAGATATGGGGATCATCATTTTTATAAAGCCTCTTTGGGAGAAGAATTCAGCTTTTTGTCATCCTAAAGAATCTCATGTTCTGAGTGCCTTATTGTACAGGAGAATGGTGAATAATCCATCTGTAATTAGGTATGTTACGATCTTTCTATTACTCTAATACACTTTTCTTTAGAGCAAAGAAAGAGTTCCTGTTTCTTTCTTCCTCACTGATATACGGCTTTGTTAAAAAGCAGATGGAATATTTTTCTAACCTTTCTCTTTATCTTCTGCTGTAGGCTAGCGTATTGTGTAACAAATTACTTGTGGCTCTGGGATAGATGAATTTGCAAGTATAATATGCTCTAGACTGAATAAAAATGAAACCATTGAAAAATACTACCAAAAGAATTATAATGTTCTAATGCACTAACTTAAAATACAGCATTCTTTTTCCAAAGAAATGTTTGCATGTGTACATACAAAGACCAACATGTGTTTGCATATTACATACAGAGAGAGACAAAGAGAAGGCACAAGTTCAGTGTGAGATTTTTGAAATCAAATCTAGTACCACTGATTGCACCAGTTACTCATTTGGCCCAAGGTGAGCTATTTAGCGAACTAGCATCAGAAAGGCCCAAGTGATGAAGCAGAATACATCTTATAAGCTTTAATGTGAACAACATTCCCAATAATGTTAGCTGGGTAATAGCTCAGAAAAGAAGTAATTTTCTTCATTCTCTTCCTGGATACATAATTCACATTACAGAATCAAATAATGGGACTAATGTATGAGAGAAGATGCAGTGAAATATTCTGCCTGGGAAGCATAGGGAGGCTCATACTTAATTATGAAAGGCCTAAAAAAAAAAAAGTGGGGCTAAAGGAAAAGGAAAATTTGTTGAATGTGACAAGAAACTGCTAAATTTCTGAGCTAGAATATATATGAATCACACGATGTGTCACAAATTAATTTTCTGATAAGTGAAAGAAAAGCCCCATCTGCAGTCTATAAGTGGGGAGATTTTTAACCCTTCCGTTGTAGCTATTTTGATATAATACTTCTTTGAAAAAAGTGAAACTGCATGTGCTAAGTACTGTCTCACTTCCCACACACATACATGGCAAGTCTTCCAGACAGAACTGATAGCAATACTTGTCATTGCCCTTACCCACCATTTCCTATTACAGAAGGTTGTTCAACATGTTGTATACACTATCCATTTTTACATTTGACCTGAAAGCATATTCACTACATATGTCTTTACAGGTGGTACGTCATGTAAAGTGTTTTAACATTTCTCCCATAAAAATCTTCTTAGCAGTCAAATATACACTTTGGAATATGCTGTCTAAAATGCATAAAAAATTAGTTATATGTTCAAATCTTGCTAATCAGTGTTGGAAACTGAAAAGACAAGCAAACTCTTGAAAAGACAAGACAGAAACCTGAACACAGACAAGACTTTTCTCTCTAGCAGTGTTGGAAACACTGATATTCCCTTGTTGCATGGTATCTGGTAAATATGCAGGCACTGCAATTGAGTTGCACTTCCTTGGACACAACCGTTAAAAATAAGAGACACAGGGAATCATACAGACTCCCTGAAAGCCATCTTCTTTAAAACTCGAGCAAATTGCTTCTTCTGAGCTTTCTCATTAAGAAAGTAAAAATAATACCTTAATATACTTTGTACAAGAATTTGAAGTGCTTCACACATTGCACACATTGCAGTTTCCCTTATTGGTCCTTGCCACTGGAATTCCTTCCGTTTTTAAAAATTTGTTTATTTTTATTATTTTATTTTAATTTCATAGAAAGCTACTTTAATGTCTTTTTATTCTAGTTATTGTGCAGAGTGCTTCCAAGGATTATGGTTCAACCTCAAAAGGCAGCTACTATGCCCCACACGGCTACTCACTCACTTTCTCCGCAAAGAAGTTTGGAAGAAATTCCACAAACCATCTTTTAGTAGGGTATGAATGCAGCCCTGCCAGGGTTATCAGTTGAGTTGGTCCTCCTCAGAGCATCAGTCTGCAGTTAGGACTTTCTCCTTAGTAACTCCTCAAAGAATTGGAGCCCTTGTCTTATTGTGTGAGTGATTATTCATTCTGGGCCACTCTCAGGTCAGTCATGTTGTGCCAATTCCATTTGAGATCATTAATCTTTATTCAAATGTAGATTGAGCTTTAATTAGTTTAATTGTTTTATTTGGTTAACTAGTTTATAAATAAATCCAATTTGAATATAATTTTTGTTTCAGTTTTATAAACCTCCATGACATTTTAATTGGCTTAGTTAGCCAAATGTCAATAGAGGCATTGTTATGGAGGCATGACTGTACTCCTTTTCCTCTAGGAATTGAATGCGTAAAGGAGAAGTGGGTCAACATGACTGTAAAAGTAGAGAGAAAAGAACAATGTAACAAAAACAACTGTGATGGTAGAGGCAAAGGAACTATGTGTGCCATCTTGGGGACATGTCTCATACAGGCATAGAAGAATTTAAGAGAACAGCAAAAGATAGGTGTCTCAAAAGGAACACTGAAAAGAGAAAGAGAGCAGACATATCTCTTAGAACAGAAGACTGAAATCATGATACAACATGCAAAGGAACCCCAACCAAACCCCTGCATTGTCCACATCAAAAAGAAATCATTGGAACAGACCCAAGGAGTTGGGCTGGGGATATCTGACTGAAATGGTTTAGAAGATGAACCAGAAGACAAGGACATGCAACCCCTTAAAAACAAATGGAGATCCTGAGTCTCCAAGGTGGTCAACTCCATAGTGCCGTTCATACTGAGGTATGTCCATACTGACGTATGGCCATAAGCAGGGCCATAACTTGCTGAACTACAAGATAAATTCTCCTGTAAAAAGGAGGGGAACAGAAAATGAGTATCTAAGAGGAGCTTCTGTGATGTGCGTGGATTGGATAATTTTAAGTAATGAAGAAGTGACTGGATTCTGTGATGTCTTCCGTGTCTTATAATTTCTGATCTACACATTGTCATTTGTCTTAAGCTTCTTTCCTGTTCCTATACTGAATCCAGAAAAGGCAATGTATAACAACAGTTTTCTTTCTGAGACTAATTTAGAGGAAGGTGGTATCTTTGTGAAATTTTGCATTAATAGATCTTGTGAATATGAAGTAATACTCTTTAGAAGTACTTTGCATGTATATTTAGAAAGTCTTTCCTGAAAGAATTTGGGTACAATCTTAAATGGATACACAGTCTTATGTTCATTAGAGGACTTCTGGTGAATATGTTCTGTAAGCAACAGAACACATGAAAAGACCCGTAACAGTCCAGGTATAATTTCATCGGCATGCACGATATTAAATCTGTTACTTGCTTAATTTTCTGAATTTTATAAATATAGATTCTATATTTATTAAAACATATTTCCTTGTCATATCAGAAGTGAAACAAAATTGTATCTCCGAGGTGGAAATGTAGCTGTATATTTCTTTTATGTACAAGTGTGAATATGAAATCTACTGTACAAGAATTCGTATTTAGATTTGGTTGTTGGATACACTTTCTATTAAAATACATAGAGAGTTCTAATCATGAATAACTCACAAGTCATGTGTCAGTCTTAGAGAAATGCAAATGAATAACATGGATTATTGAAAATAATTTATTTTCCATAAAGAAACCAAAATTACTTTAAACTGAAAAGGTATAATTTGGCATAAGTGCAATGAAGTCTGAAGAGATGTGACACCCTAATGAAAACTGGGACCATTTGAATACCCTTCAAAAGGGCTTAGAAGAAACCAAAGGAGCAGCAAAGCATGTATGTAAACTGAAACGGTTGTTGATTTGTCTTATTTAGAGCAATTAACAGATGTCCGCCTTAGGATCCAGGAGGGTTTGGAGAGGAGTGGTGGTGGGGGCTGGGGGAAAACAGGCAAGCGTGCCCAGCCAGTCCCCCAGTTGCATAAACTTGGGGCAAGAAACTCTAAAAGGGTTTGGGTGGGCGGCAGAGCCACACGCTGCGGGGAGAATGTGCTGCAAGGGAGAGGTCCAGTTGCCCTTGGGAGACTGGGCAAAGGAAAGAAAGCCCCAGTCCAAGGGATTGGGCATCTCACTTCTTTCAGGACAGCCCAACCCAAGCCCATCCACACTTCCAGACCTTTCTCTTATCCTGTTTTTCAGGTTTGAGCATGGGCAAACCACCTGCCGTTCAAGAGCCACACTTGAGTTTTAGCCTTGACCTCCAGAGCCAGAGGCAACCTCTTGCTGTGACCAGATCATAAATTGCCTAAACCTGGTGAGCTAACACAACTCTTGTTTTCCAAAACTACTGGCCTATGGAAAATGCACAATGCCTGTCATGGAAGAACAAGAACTGGATGTTCACCAACCTCAGTGTCTCAGTGTCCTGCGAACTCAGCCGGTCATCTGGACCTTTGGAGTCTATGACCACCAGGGACATCCAGACAGGCCCCCAGGACAGAAGAACATATGCATAAAGAGGAGGGGAAATACATTAATGATTTCAGGGAAGTGATTATCACATGTATGTTTACTCCGGGACATTCAATGACTATACATGTAGAATACAGTATATACACAGAAACTTCCCTGTTCTCAGCATGTCTGGCTTTGGGAGGTGCTATCCCCCTGTGCATCCAGCTGAATAAAGAATGCCTGCTTCTTAATGCTACGTTGATGTTAAGGAGTTTTTAAGTTTTACCAAATTTTTGGTAACACTGCCACTGGTGCAAGCATCATGAATGCAGGGAGTGTGCTGCCTAAGAAGGTCGGCTACGGGCTCTCCAGCAACCAAGGGCACAGTACAGCCACATCTGATGGACACATGTGAAAGTTAAAATGGACTGTTTAATGGAAATCTTTAGATTTAGATTATATTAATCACTTATAGTTGAAGAATCAATGAAAACTTTTTTCAGGCTTTTTTTCTTTCTCATATATTACCTGTGTGAAGCACTTATTCAAGGAGAGTGAAATACTTTGACATTTCCACAAATGGCTTTACTGTGACCTTACTAAATGTCCTCCCTCTTCACTGAAGGAATGTATGACTGGAGTGCTGCAATGGAGGCCAGAAGGTCTTCAGATGGGACAAGGAAGGAAGGAGTGGTAGTGAAGTACCTTTGTACATTAGAGAGTGTTTTGACTGCGTACAGCTTGAGGACAGTGACAACACAGTTGAGTGTGTATGGGTGGGAATCAGGGGAAAGGCCAAAAAGGCAGACATTCTGATGGGAGTCTGCTATAGGCCACCCAACCAGGATAAATTCTTCTATAAGTGACTGACTGATGCTTCAAAATAGGGTTGTTGTGGAAGGCTTCAACCTGCCAGATATCTGCTGACAACACAACAGAGAGGAGGCAGTCTAGGATATTCCTGGAGTGTGTGGAAGAGAACTTGCTGACCTCCTGGTCAGGGAGGTGCCCCACAGGCACTGACCCTACCAGGGATGGTGCCCCACTGGACATGCTGGTTACAAACAGACAAGGGCTGGTGGAAGATGTGGTCAGAGGCTGGCTGGGGCACAGTTACCAGGAAATGAGAGACTTTCCAATACTTGGTGAAGGAAGGAGAGGGGTCAAAAAAAGTCTACCCTGAACTTCTGGAGGGTGGACTTTGGCCTATTCAGGACACTATTTTGAAGAGTACCTTGCAAAGCAACCCATAAAATCAAAGGGGCCCAGGAAAGCTGGAATCTTGAAGGCAGAGGAGCAGATTGTTCCTGTCATCCTGCAAGATGAACTGGTGGGAAAGCAGATTGGACTGACTGAGGAAGGAGGTTTCCCAGAAAGTCAGGGAAAAAAGAAGTGTGCATGATGTTTGGAAAAAGGGACAGGAAAGTCAAGAAGTGTTGAGGGGTGTTATTAGGTCATGTAGAAATAATTTTTTTTTGCTGCTTTCTTTAAGACCTTTTTAGCAAAAGCACTACCATTTTATGTCTCGCATTTTATTCTTTTATTCACTTTCCATAAGTGAACCATTATTTTGTTTGATCTTTAGCAGTGATTATCAGTCTAATTTGATGTGATCGTATCCATGAATTACAGCATATGCCTATGAGAGAAAAGAACATAAGTCCTTTATACTAACTACAAACAAAATAAAAATTAAAATACTTAAAAATTATTAAAATATAAATGCATTTCTAAGAGCAATAGGTGAGGTTTTCTGATGTTCAGAAACATGAATATGGGTTGCTAACATTTTTTTCATGCATTTTAAGCCCATTAAAGTCAAGATGTTCTATTTTTACATAATAAAAGCAGTCATGTTCTACTTATATGAAAATTTATGCTTTATCTTCAAAACACCATACCTTTTCAGAGTTCAGTTTGGAAAAAGAAATTTCCTGTATTCAACACCCTGTCCCTAGCTTCTTACACAATTATTTGGCTATTGCCCCTTTTTCGGTTTTTTTCAGTCTTTTCTAAACAGTTTCACTAACTTGAAAAAGTTTTGAATTATATTTGCATGTCTACAATATGTTCCAGTATATATTGTCAAAGAGCCTTGAATGACTTGTGAGTTGTCACTTTTACTAGGTCTTCTCAACTATATAAAGAGGCAAATCATATTAAATAGTTCCACTGCAGGTTGAAGTTTGGTTTTACTGTACGGCACTCTCTTCCAGTGGATAATTTGCATTGAACAATGGAAAATGTAGTGGCTTCCACATGGTGTCTGCTTCTCCACCACAGAAGTATACACTATAAAAAAACTTATTATCTACTGTGACAGACAAAAATTTATGTGATAAACCATTAGTACAACTGCATTACCAAAGCCAATAGGGCCATGATGCTAGAGAAAGTCAATAATAGGCCACTGAAGATGATTATATTATGACAACTCTCTAACAAGATTTTAGGCACTCCTTAACAATCAGGAGCCAATTCATTAAGTGATGCAGGCAGAAATATTTTAAACTCTGAAGCTCCTTTTTGCATTGTTGCTTGTTTTGCATGAATAACAATACACAGGATACTAATTGATAAGCACTAGAATGTTTTATAATTGCTAATAAGCATGCTACTTAATTGATTAGGAAAAAAGCAAGGGTTTTGTGTGTTCTTTTATGATTATACATTTCTATAGAATTTTACATTCTTCCTTCATTTAACCTTTTACAAGATTAATTCAAAGGTAATACATCCTTTTATATAAGGTTACATTTTAAAAAGCTTTTATATCAAGTGGACCATGACTGCTCAATATGCCTATTAAAATCATAGATTTTGTTCATTGCTGAGGAGTACTCATTACTCTAATAGAAAGACACTCTTATTTTTTTTCCCATTAAAACCAAAACTAAACCCCCTTGCATATCTACAAAGAGGCTAGCAAGAAATTAACCTGTAAAACCGTAGAGCAATACTTTCTATTCATTCCACATACAACCTTCCATTAAAATTAGAAACATCAGTTCGACTCCTGGATCTTGACACCTTATGTGGAGTGAAAGTCTAAGAGATATATTCTGTATTCATTCTGTGTGCAAAATTGCCACAGATGTCAGCAGAAGAAAACAAATGAGTTTAGGATTTACCCCTCTGGTATAGTAAGACAGACTAATAAGTCATTTAGAAACAATCCCAGGCCCTTGAGCATCTGTGGGGTTAAGACAAGAGCAACTTTCTTGTAACCTCAGGGGAGAAAGTAACCCCTATCTTAAGCTTATGCAGATGCATATATTTTCCTTCCCTTCCTAAGCATAGTCACACTTTCACTTTAGTTCAAATGCCACATATTTGTCTCAGAGGGATATAAATGGACTGAGCATACACAATATACCAATGAAATATCAGGCAATGGAACTGGAAAAGGAGCATTCTGCTCTGCTAGCTAAGTGACAGGTACCTTCAGTTCTTCAAGGCTCTCTAATATTTCCCAAATGACAGCACAAAATACAGCTAATGAGAATTAATACCTGCCATAACAGAAATAGCTACTGTTAAGCAGACTCCTCTTTTTCTTCCCTCAGTGATGAACCTCTGAGGAGCATATCATTGTTTATAGACTACAAAAAAGCTTGGAAATAACTTGTAGGAATTTATGTTTATGTGCACAAACAACTCCAAACTTTAAAGGTGAATATTCTCTAGCTATTTTAGCCACATGTTTGATCATTGCCACAATTTCAAACTACAGCAACTCTTATATCTGCTATTAGTTGGCCTTGATCAGTAATCTTTCCTAGTAGTCAACTTGCTGATGTGTCAAATTTTCACTTTGACTTAAAAGTAGCATAAGAATTTTGACCTATCACTTGGACTGCTTCTTGGAACAAGAAGTAAATCAAATGAGTTTGGATATCTCTAGATAAAAGTGTGGCAATAATACAATTTGGTAGGGAACTAAGTATCAAAAAATATGTCATTCACATGGGTTAAAAATTTCACCTCTTCATTTGAGAAGCATCCAAGCCCAAAGTATAAAACTACTATCAATTTTTACTTCAAAATTTAGTATTATCACTTCCACCGAGGTCTCCAAATGCTTTACTAAATATCAGATCCTGAATCAGGTCCTTGAACTGCTAAACTTCCTTGAACTCTTCTGTTAAAAAAAAACCAATCCAAACCAACCCAATCAACCAAACCAAATCAGCCAATCAGCCAATAAAAAAATGCGTCTTAATATATCCCCCTGCAAAACCAACCAAAAAACTAAACAGAAAAAAGTGCTTCACCTGACACTGGAAAAGAAGTTACTGAGCACTACAAAATCAAACATAACAATAAGGCAGAGAGGTAATTAAACAATACAATTGTAATCCTTCTGGATTATGAAAGAAATAATCAATCTGAGGTAGAACAAATTTGTGATTGTTGCAGTTTGTTGCAGAAAACACAGACTATAGCTACTTTAAGTGCTATGATAAAGTTCATAGGCTTGCCAGGTAGGCTGCAGATACCAAGTCATTTGTCATAATGCTAATAAAAATTTAATGCAATTTTTAAATTATCTCACATACATCACAACCAGATGAGTTGGGTTTGTATTTTAATACCTATCGTTCCTGTTGTTGTGTTCGGCACAAGGAATAGGCCAAAGCGACATGTCATTTGGCACTTTTATGCTTTATTCAAGATTTAAAAAAAAAAAAAAAAAGTGTGAATGAAACAGCTTCCCAAAGATACAAGGAGGTGATATTTTCTCTGAGGTATACTCATTTCAAAGGAAACACCTTTCTATGGGCAGAACTGAAAGTAAACATGTAGTTATTGAAAACCTCATGAAAACCTGTTGTGAGTTTGCCCTTATTAAATATATTATCCAGTATCTTCTTCTTATTATGTTGTTGTTGTTTTAGAAAATGAATGTAGCAATGAACCATCTTTATCAGTTTGTAGTCCTTTCAATGTTTCTAACTCTTCTGTTTCAGTTTATATTCAATTTCTACTTCTATTCAGCTAGCTGGTAATTGTCTTTTGTTAAGCAAGAATGTATTTTCAACCTGTAGTCCGATAGACAGACTTTTGTTCATATATTTTAATCTGCTCTTAAGTCCACAACTTCAAAAGCTATGACTTTTGAAAATCCTTCTTGAGGGAAAATGAATTATAAATATGTGTTGTATGTTTGAAGAAATGTTATATATATGAGTGCACAATACTTCCTAGAGAAATTTACAATAACTTCAGTACTGGCTGTGTGGTTGTCTGCACAACTGAAGTAATTTGTTGTTTTGGTTTTTTTTACTTTCCTATAGATTTCCTGTTTGGAAACTTCATTTGACTATTCCCTGCTCAGGATATTGTCAAAAAGTATAAAAAACAACCTATAATTATGCTAACAAGTCCTAGCAAGCCTTCATCATTTTTTCCTTCATCTCAGCTTGCTCTTTTCTTTCTTTGTACTCCCACAGCATCCGTTTGAATTACTCAGCAAACTCTGTAGAATGAAAATCAAAATTGACAGCATCTAGAAAAGAACACTCTACCCTTGCATAATTTCCATCCCAATGCTTATTTTAAATTACGAATAAAAATATCAGGATATTGATATACGTAGAAACTTTAGTGATTCACATGTGTTTAGGTGAGATCCAAAAAGCTTCCTAACCTTCAAGTATATTTGATATGAAATATCTTTTGTGCTCTGCTCTTATTAGAGTGCACAGGCTGTCTTAAAACCTGATTTCTTGCCACCAAATGCAGTTGCTAATGTGGTTTTTGGTTTGTATTAATCAGATTTTATGTAGATTCTGTCTCAATATAATTTGAGTTTATAAATGTTCTTGTAATAGCTCACTGATACTATTAGAGTTGAGAAGAATAGAATAAATCTACACAGGTGAAGAAGTGCGAGGTGAAACAGACACAGGCTTTTGAAAAGATATCTTTTTTAAGGACCCATAACTCTTTTCCATTTCTTTGGGGCACAGATTATGTTACATTCTGTTCTCACGTTTGCAGGTTAGAGGAAGGTAATGTGAATTTCTTTTTTTTTTTTCAACTCCATTGAAGGTGAACAGAATCCAAATGTGTTGATGATGGCATATATGCAGCAGAAGTAGTGTCTTGGACCCTTTGCATTTAGATATATACTCACTGTATTTTCCTCTCTCAAGAAAGGATTTACCTAACAGACTTTTTTCTTTGCTCATGTCTGGGTTAGAAATAGGACAAAAAAAAAAAAGACATGGATTGTCAAAAAGAAAGAGTCTACTTGTGAGTTCACAAAGTACATCAAGTTCTGAGTCCCAGGAGCACTTCTGTTAGGAGACATTAGCTCTGTATTGCTTGGTTTAATGGTGCACTGGGATAGAGCATACTCAGTTAAAATATTTCAGAAGAAGATATCTAAATAGGTTTGAGCTGCTAAAGAAAATTTATCATATGTAAGATGGGTAGGGTTTCTTTTGTTTCTTGTTTCGATGGAGTTTTTTCTGAACTGAGCACATAAGGGTGGACTCATCATTAAAATAAAGAATTACACCTTTGCACTTCTGTGTCAGTTTCAAATTCTTACTTTGAGGTACAGAGCCATGACTACTTTTAGAAGGGAAGTTCAGCAAAACTGTTGATAAGATGAAACAGAGTATATTGATCAAGCCTTTTTCTTTCATTTACTGAACTTTCTAGTAGAAAATCTTCATCCTCCTTTTGCTTAAAAACATTTGAAACAATGTCTCACAGTGGAAAATGCTAGGTCTCCAGTTTTTTGGAAGTAGCACTACTTGTTATACATAGAATATATTCGCACAGCTTTTTTTCTTGATTAAAATCTACATTAAATTAATTTATGTCATTGTTTCCTTGCCAATTAAATCTCAAACTCTAATTAGGCAAGCTGCGAACAAAAAGATCCTGAAATGATAATCACATCAAAATAATTTTATTTAGTTTGAAGAACTAAATTCTGCTACTCTTTGTCTTTACATAACAGTACATCAGTCCCAGAGAGCATATCAAGAAAAGAAATAATTCAATAAATTTTGTTGTAACTTCATCTTGCATAGATGATGGGCCATAGGTCAAACTATCCTACCATTTAAAAGCATCTCCAAGAATTAATCCAATATTATTCTTGGCAAAATATCAATCTTCCACTGGTGGCAATTAACAAAATCAATGCCCTAAGACAAAAATTATTATTCCTCCCCACTCCTTTTCATAAATTCATAAATAATTAGATCTATGTAAGAGATTATTCTCTGTATGCATACAGTTTAAGAGGTAAATAAATTACTACTTATTTTGCAGGAATTTGTAAATATAGATTAATACCTAAAACTAACTGGCAAGCGAAGAGTTACTCTTTTGCAAGTACTTATAATTTTGCAGATGCTTTTAGTAATTCATCAGTTAGGCTTCAGAAGTGGACTACTTGTCTGGGGGATATTAAAAAACTTTGTAGTCAGCAAGCATCACAAGCCTCATAGGAGAGAAATAACCCAGCAGCTGGGAGCAAATGAGCATGAGTTTGTTAAGTTGGGACAATATATTGAGTAGTTTATCTCCATTTTCCTTCTCTTACATATAGGAGGTGCTATGAAAAAAAAAGCAAATTTTATTGGACTGGTTTCACAAATAGATGTAGATATGTATGGCAAGAACTATGCTGACCTGAAACACCCATTGAGAGGAAATATGGTGAATGATTTATACCTATATCCAGTGAGGATCAAGAAACCATTTCTTAATGCACCCTAATGGAATATGAACTCCCTACTGGAGTTTTAAATAATGTCATTTGTAATTTAATATGAAAACTTTTTCCAAGGAGATGGCCGTGTAAGCCTAAATTCAATCTTCCATTTGATGAGGTCATAATGAAAACTGCTGTATCCACCAGGCATCAAGTCAATGCCATCTTATCACATTCCCTTACTTTCCTTCTCCTTGCCTTATGAATGCTGAATTCCTTCCTGTCAGTTGCAAAGAATCATCCAGCATAGTGGAGCATACTCCGGCCCAACAGGTGGCTAAATCATTTTGTGAAGAAGTAGATTTGAAACATCTCAAGCAAAAGGAGAACCTGAAGTGGAACTCCTACTCTGCAGTTCTCTAAGACATTTTATTCTCCAAAAAATAAATAGAATAGAATATATAATTTTCTTATTTTGTGTTTTCTATAATGGTGGTAATCAATATATTTTCTAAAGTGTTGTCTCATACCTGATATATTAGATGAACTCTGAGTCAAGTGCAATGCCTAACTTTTGGCATTGTAAATTAAAAAGTAAAAGAGTTGCTAGACTGTTCAGTCACCCCTACAGCAGCACACAGAGAAACAGAGCCATAATTCTAAAGAAGAAAAATAGAGAGGAGGACAGAAAGAAAGAGAGAAAGAGAGAGAGAGAAAGAGCGAGAAAGAGAGAGGGAGAGAGAAAGAAAAAGGAAGAAAAGGCTTTTTATCTGATGAAAATTTCAGTGCCATAGACAAAGGGTGTTAGAGGGGACCACTGCTCTTCCTCAGTTTTTATGCCTGAGTTTCTTTCACAATTAAGTTCAGAGTGAACTGGAGAACAATACAATACCATGTGGAATCACTTCCTAGTGACTGATTCATTCATAAGAGCACTTCCCACCTTTAGAAAAACACATCTTAAGTGGGATTTTCAGGCTTAGAAATTAGATGATGGTGCCTGTGAATTCCAAGATCTTATCTGGATTGGTATCTACAGTATAAGTGTGACTCAGTAACTGTTAGGATCTAATAAGTGAATTGACTTTTTAATTTTTAGGCATGCCAAAACAAATGCTATGTCTTCATTTACTTTCTTACACTATGAAATATTATCAAATGCAAAACACGTTGGAGATTATTGACTAACAAGGACAGTAGCACAAAATTTTAAGTTTAGTGGTGATTTACAACCAAGTGTTTAAAGAAATTTAATTTAATTCAGCTTAATAAAGTAAAAAAAAAAATTCTCTCAGTATTGAATTTACCTTCAAGGACAGACAAGAAAGAGAGATGGAGGGATTGCCTTCCACGTAAAAAAAATTTTGACTGCAAAGAGCAGTCTTTGAAAAACCATGATGAATGAATGGACAGTTCTGGGTAAAATTTAGGGGCCAAGACAACAAAGGAAACTTCATGGCTGGTGTTTACTACAGGCTACTTGACTAAGGAGAGGCTGTTAACTGGAAGCATCTTACTTGCAGACCCTGTTCCTGCCGAAAGGCTGCAATCAGCCTGACAGGTGCTGGAAGGAGGCACAACAGGATGCAAGCAGTCCAGGGGATTCATGGAGTATGCTGAGGATAATTTTCAATCCAGGTGATAGACCACAAGATTGGAGGAGAGAAATTACTAG
This sequence comes from Callaeas wilsoni, assembly GCA_013398955.1. Taxonomy (NCBI): domain Eukaryota; kingdom Metazoa; phylum Chordata; class Aves; order Passeriformes; family Callaeidae; genus Callaeas; species Callaeas wilsoni. The sequence continues at coordinate 31,874 of VWPU01014278.1, read as the reverse complement.
ACTTGCTGCTTACCAACACACATGAACTAATTAGAGAGGTCAAGATTGATTGAGCCTGGGCTTAAAGTGTCATGACCTGCTGAAATTCACAGGTTTGAGGTACAGGAGCTGGGTGAAGACTAGGCAGGATGCTGAATTTTCAAAGAATATCTTGTCATTTGTTTAAGGAAAGGGAACCCCTGTAAAATTGTTCTCAAGATAAAAAGGGCTTAACAGAGCTTGCAGCTCTTTAAGAACTCTGTTCTTAAAGCACAAGAACTCATTCTCATTCCCACACATTACCAAATGTAAGAATAAAACACACAGGAAGAGGCAACTGGGCATATGTCCTGTGAAGTATGTAAGGAAAGGAAAAGGAATGACAGGGCACAGATGGAGTTCAATTTGGCAACGGATGCTAAGAATAATAATAAGAGTTTTGGTCAGAAAATGAAGATTAAAAAGAATATATCTAATGAATAGGATATGAGAACTCATGATAATTGACAGGAAGAAAGCTGAAATACTCCACAATATTTTTTATTCTGTTTTCAAGGGTGCTATCTCTTCCCACATCTTCAGTTCCTTAACATCAAGGTCAGGACAACAATTAGGGCCATGTGAGTCTCCTGAACATGCACGAGTACATTCCAAAGTCTTGAGGAAATTGTCTGATGTATTTGCCAAGCCACACATTTGAAAAGTCATGACAGTCATATGAAATCTATTCTTTCTTGCTAATACATAAAAAATCCTAGAAGAATCTGGAAAATGTTTAACTTGCCACACAACCTCAGTTCCCTGTTAGCAAAATAGCTTGTTTCTCTCTATTTCTGTCTTGAACAGTATTGAAGAAAATAATTATTTAGAGCCCAGGAAGGAATTTGTACTATGCAATACTGCTTTGTACCTTTCTGAAATGGTTTCCCTGAATACTTAAAAATTTGTTTTAACTGATTGCAAGAATTGATTATAGGTTTTTCAGTGGATACTAAAATCTCTCTACAGGAAAATGTAATCTCTTTTAATTAAAATTGAAAAAAGAAAAAAGAAAAGTAAGAAATAGACAAATCTAACTACCTGCTTCAAGCTGATCTAGATTGAAATATTCCACATATTCCAGTCAAACTGCTGTGTTTGATTTTGGGTTTGTCATACCCATTCAATGTTTCCCTCTGCTGACAAAATGCTTGATAGAATCAGTGATTCATTTGTGTCATACTTTTCTTCTCTCCTAAGGTCTAGTCATCCTGCAGCTGGAGTACAGCTACTGTGATATAATGCCGACTTCAGCACCCTGAACTACTGCAAGGCATTAGTGTATCCCAGAATTTATGAGCCGGCTGAGAAGCATCTGTTATAAAGAAGAATGTGGTTTTGTGGCACCCAAATGACAGCCAGATCACACCTAACACTGCAACTCCACTGAACAGTAAATAAAGTTGGATCATTGTGGGATTCAGGGTTTTAAAGATACATTGAACAAGCTGAAATAAAGCATTTTTTTTATTTCAGGACTGTCAGTATCTCCTCTTAGTGGACACAAAGGAAGGCAAAACTGCTTTGCATGTCTTTGATACCTCCAAATGTCTCTAGCATCCATACATTTTAGAAAATCTATGAAAATAATTAATAACTTTATTATCCACTTGCTATAATATATGCCTAATTGCAGCTGGAAAAATAAAAAAAAGATGCTATGATGGACTTTCAAACAAAAATATATTTTGGAATGAATAGGAGAAAAAAGGTGAGTATCCTAGTTGTAAAAATACGTGCATAATTTTGAATTCTTTATGGGAAAAAATTATGTGCTTCAAAGCATGTTGAGCAATTAAATTTTTCCTATAGGAGACCATACACTCATCACAGAAGTTACCTACTGAGAATTTTTCATCTGTTCAGATGAAGACCATCTTTTAAACATACTTAGGAGCTCAGCTGTTTTCATACATGGAAAAAATGAAGGCTGCCTGCTAGTAAGTATGCAATGAGTTTCTGCAGAGAATATATGGTTATTGAAAATCATTAAGATAAATGGGTCTACTGATAGGACAAAAATTTAATTTAGTTTAGCATCTTTATTCTCAATTACTTTGCACACATAAATAATGGATACAAAAAATAAATAATAAGAAAAGACATATAGGCAAAGAAAAATATAGAATGAAAATAAGTAAAACAGGTTTGGAGAGGAATTAAACATTTATCTACAGATGGACTACATTAAAACAATATAACTTGAGGGTTTGAACTAGTATAATGATACATAGAAAGCAAAAAACCCCAACCAAAGAAAACAAACAAATAAACAAACAAAACGACGACAACAGAAAACCAAAACCACAAAACCAAAACCATAAAGAGGCAATAAAACAGATGTATTTTTGCCGGTAATTCTCCTTTAAACTGCTGAAATTGATTTAATATCTATTTGGAGATTCCTTTGGAATTAATAAATTATTTTACATATTTATGTTAAAGTAAACTGGGACAGATAATTCTAAGAAAACAATCCTTTTATACATATACAATGTGTTTTCTAATGTTCTTCACTGCAGTGTTTTTTGGTTTTGTGCAGAAGACAACCCCATGGCCTCTTCCACATGACAGTGAAAGGCAGGGACTGTTTCACTTTGATTTGACTGGAGTGCGACAGCTGTAGAACTGTGGTGGCATAAGTCTAGTTTGACTGCTGCTGTTATAGCAAGCAAGAAGATATTGGATTTAGTAATGAGGGAAATGTTAATGTAAATTCATAAGTCACATCAGTCGTTGACACAGTAACCCTAAATTTAATACAAAAATCAGAAGTTATGTCCCAAAGTGCCACCTTTACAGGTGTAGGTTTGTCCTCTGAATCAAAAGATAGAAAGAATGTGAAGAGCTGAAGAAGAGCCATGAGCAAATTGAAAGCTGTTTGTTGCTCCAGAGGCTGAGGCAACAAAGGGACTGTCACGGCTCCTACAGGCCCCTGAAAAATGGGGGTAAAGCCTTCTTGCTTCAGCTGCAGAAGCCAGCAGGCTCCAGCTTCTTATCTTGTTGAGAGACTTCAGCCACCCAGACATCTTCTGGGAAAGTAGCACAACGAGCTCTAGGGAATCCAAGAATGCGTGGTGGGTGATTTCTTAAGCCAGGTAATAGCTTAACCAGAGGGGATGTGATATTGGATCTATTGGTCACCAACACAGTGAACTAATCAGGGACATCAAGGCTGGAGCCAGCCTGGGCTCCAGTGATAGTGAACTGGCAGAGTTTGCAGTCCTGAGGGATATGGGTCAGGCAAAGAGTAAAGGCAGGACCCTGAATTTAGGAAAACAAAATTCCAGTTGTCCAAGGAGATAGTCAATGGGACCTCCTGAGAATCTACTCTTAGGAACAAGGGAGGGGAATGGACCTACCAGGTCCTTAAGGACCTCTACCATTGTTGCAACAACCAGTGTTTTGGAGGCACAAGAAATCAGGCAAGGAAGGCAAGAGACTGGCATGGCTGAGTTGGGACCCGCTGGTCAAACTTCAGGGTGATAAGTGAATGCACAGAAGGTAGAAGCAAGGACAGGTATCCTGAGAAGAATGTGGGGATGATGTTTGGTTGTGTAGGGATGGAACGAGCAAGCCCAAGAAGGAGCTGCAGCTGAAATTGACAAGGAATACAAAAACCAAGGGTTTCTACAGGCAAGTTACACAGAAAAGGAAGATCAAAGAAGGTGTACACCCATCCATGCCCCACTCCCAAAAAAGAAGGCGGTCAAACTGGGAACAGCAGATGAGAAGGCTGAGGTAATCAGCAACATTTTTGCCTCAGTCTTCAATGGCAACTTCTTTTCCTACACTTCTTGAGTGGGTGGATTGCAAGACTGAGGGAAGGAACTGAGGGAACAAAGTCTTTCCCACTGGATGTGAAAATCAGATTAGTGGCCACCTGAGGAAGTTGATGGCACACGCATCTATGGGATCTGATGAGATGCATCCTAGAGTCCTGATGGAACTGACTATTTGCCAAGCCAATCTCCATGACATTTGAATATTTATGGCAATCAGGTGAAATACCAGTTGATTGGAAAAAGGAAGCTTTGTACGCATCTTAAAAAAGGGTAGAAAGGGAGACCCTGGGGAGCTACCAACCTGTCAGCCTCACCTCTGTGCCTGAGAAGGTCATGAATAGATCCTTCTAGAAACTATACTAAAGCACATGGAGAAGAGAGAGGTGATTTGGGACAGTCAGCATGGCTCCACCAAGGTGAAGTCCTGCCTAACCAAACTGGTCATCTTCTATGATGGAATGACTGCTTCAGTGAACAAGAGAAGAGCTATAGACTTCTGTAAGGTCTTTTACATGGTCCTACACAACATTCTCTCTAACTCGAAGAAGGAAGGATTTGACAGCCTGGTGTCATCAGGGGATGACGAATTCACTAGACAGTCACATCCAGATGGTAATGCTTAATGACTGTATTCTGATGGGCCTTGTGACTAGTGGTGACCCTCACGGGTCTGTAGTGGGAAAAATGCTTATAAATGTCTTCATTAATGACAGATGAAGAGATTGAGTCCACACTCAGCAAGTTCTCAGATGATATCAAGCTGAGTCATGCTGTTGACACTCCTGAGGGATGAGATGCCATCCAGAGGGCCTTGGACAAGATCGAGAAGTGGCCCGTGGGAATCTCATGAAGTTTAGCAAGGCCAGGTGCTGGTGCTGCACATGGGTCAGGACAAACCCCAGTGCCAGCCCAGGCTGGGGATGAACAGATGGAGAGCAGCCCTGCCCAGAAGGACTTGGGGGTGCTGGGGGTGAGAGCTGGACATGAGCCAGCCATGGGCACTCCCAGCCCAGAAAGCCAAGTGTGCCCTTGGGCAGCCTGTGGGCAGCAGGGGAGGGAGGGGATTCTGCCCCTCTGCCCCGCTCTGGTGAGACCCCACCTGCAGAGCTGCCTCCAGCCCTGGGGTCCCAGCACAGGAAGGACATGGAGCTGTTGGAATAAGTTGGGAAGAGACCCATGAAGATGATTAAAGGGATGGAGCAACTCTCCTTTGAGGAAAGGCTGGAAGACTTGGGGTTGCTCAGCCTAAAGAAAAGAAGGGTCTGGGTTGACCTTAGAGCAGCATTCAAGTACCTGAAGGGGGCTTATAAGGACACTAGAGATAGACTTTACAAGGGCATGTAGTGCTAGGACAAGAGAGGGATGGCTGTAAACTCAAAGGGGGTAGATTTACTCTTTGCTTGCTGTTCTGTCTATATTTTTCTTGATGTTAAGACACTCCTACATTTCTATATCATTATGTCACTTAATTTTCAATAGTAGTTGATAATCACAGTAAACCCTCTGGGTTTTTTTCAGAAATTTAAAATCATCTTTGTACATTTCCCAGAAAATAATTTGGGCATATTTTCCATAAAACAGTCTTGGTTCCAAGTTCTTTTTATGTTGTTTCTTTAATTCCTTATTACTGGTTGGGTTTGGAGCTTCCAGTATTCCTACTGCTTGTTCTCTAAATGTCCCTTTGCTGGGGACATTTACTATTAAATTTACTAATAAGAAGTAATGAGGTACTCTAGGATGTGTTGAAAAAATCCATTGACTTTGATAATTCCTAATTCTAATATATGACAATTATGCTTAACAAAGTTGAAAAATTTAATGTAATAAATTTTCTGATCCTTTACGCAGTCAAACTTTCCTAGGTTCTGACATTCTACTTGGAAAAATATTAAATGGATTAATATATTCACTATCAAAGAAGTGTTTCCTAGTACTCGAATATTTTAATTTTCCAACTGCAAAAAAATGAATAAACTCCCTCTGGTGCTTACAGTACACTTTGACTGCTATTAAGATTTCTAACTGTCTCTCCCTCATTTTCATGGTTAATTTCTACATATTCATCCTTCTTAATTTTTTTCCTTTATACGACTTTCTCCATCCTGATGATAATTTTATGTTGTTTGCTAACCTTCTTAGAGTTTAATTACTTTTCTCTTATAATGAGATGTCTAGGGTTGAAGAGATTTCGAGTAGTCAAGAGAGCTGGAGAGCTAGAGGAAAAAGAATTCTTACTCTATTATTCTAGGTTGTGGTGTACTGCTTATGAATATTACACATCAAATTGTATTAAGATCATCTAAGAAGCTGTCTAAAGCATCAGTTTTAACAGCATCTTGTCTTGCAGAAGAGCCAAAGCAAAGTAAGTTTGAAAGAATCATGTTTATCCTTAAATAGCAAATATGTGAAGCTCAAATTGAATGGCTAATTCAAGCTACTGTTCAGTGTCCCTGCTACAGAACATTTTCTGTTAATATACATCCCATTGTGTTCTGACCATACCTAAAGAGATCTGCCACACAGTGGAATTTCTGCAAAGTAAAGGAGTTGTTACCTCTATCAAATTTGTGATTTCACTTTGAGAATTTTTTGGCATTTAGGTTGCAGATCTTTTTCCTGTAAGTCAATACAAAATTGGTAGATAGAAAGAGTCATCTGATCCTGGAAAATTATGCAATAATTTACTAAATTCTAGTCAGAGAAGATCATACTTTTTATAGAAAGGATGCTGTCACAATCTTTCTCAATCATGACTTTCCTCTATCTTCAAGATATAAATTTGCTTTCAGCTGAAAACTAAAAACTGACTAACAGAAATAGAAAAGAGAATGGCTAGTTAAATCAGTTATGCCATGCTGTGTGATTAAGAAAGGTCTAATAAAAATAGCTTTTGAACTGATGATGAAGACACATTTCTGTGTAAATCAGGAGCTATAGCCTCAAACCTTTATTTCTAAATGATATTAAAAATCTTTTTCTGCTGTTGTCTGTGTGGAAATGTAGTTAAAAATCCTTCAGAAAAAAACCCTGCATTTTGATATGCATGTACAAAATATAATCTATATAACATTTTTCATTTGTGTGGATGAATTCATCCCTACTTATATTTGCATTGTTACATCTTTACTATCTATAGATCTGTGTAGGACAGACATATCTACAAAAAGTAGGAAGATAAACAAAGAGAAATGAGAATAGGAAATAAGAAGGCAAAGATTCACCTGTCTCTATCTTTTAAAAATTATTTTATCTTAAAATAATTTGGGGTGAGGTTTATTTTTATTTTTTTGATTTATCTTTTTTTGAAGATCCCTCTGAAAATGTCACCATCTGTGCTGTGGAACATTTTCTAGAGGTGTCTGAAAGCAAACATCTTTGGGATTTGGAGTTCTTGTTATTCTGCCTTCTCTTTCCTATCATCTACACATCATCAGCAAAGCACAGGTATCCCCTATTTGTCTGATTTTGATCCATATATTAATTTTTTATGTTAAGAATGACTGCTACCTTCACAGGTCATCCTTGTTTAACTGAATATATTACACAGTGTATTTTAAATACCCAAAATGAGCTTTTCCAACATCATTCTTTCAGAACACTTTTTCTTGCTATTATCAGTCTGCTAATAAACAGAATTCATTAGCTTTCCCCTTCAATACCACATTTTATTTTTATAAGGTTTAGTTCATGCTAAATACTAAATATATAATTTTTAAGTTTAGTGAATTCTGTCAGTCATTCAGATTTGAATTTTGAATTTTGGGGACTAGTGGGAATAAATTTGAGTTAGGAACTAAAATCAGAACATAATATTTATTTCTCCATTTGAAAACAAAAGAGAATTTCAATTTAAGTCTTTCAGAGAAGAAAACTAGTTAATTAAATCTGCTACATTTCTTAATCATCAGTGCAAACTCTGTAAATTAGACAGAATGGCTAAAAAGGAAAAAAAAAAAAAAAGACATGATTTCCAAGGTTGGATAATACTTCATGTTGCAAATGATGCATGTGTAAGACTTTTATTAGGCATTTAATATAGCTGGATCCTACTGTTCCATCTGATCATTACTAGTTAAATAAAGGATGCTAATGTTAAGACTGACTACTTAATTAGCACTAGCTACTTTGTGATGAGATGCCAGTCTACCAGCAGCAAATGAGTTGTGAAGACAATATTCAAATAAAACAATTAGGTTGTCTCATAAAGCTTTGAGATTGACACTTAGGCAGGTGCTCATGAACATAAAACCTCTGAACACACATAGGCAGAGCATGCACAATGTGACCTACTCATGAAATATATACTTAAACCAAAATTTGTTTTGGGAAACATGTTTGAGAATTTTTACGATCCACCTCAAGGTGAATGAAACACATATTAGTGATTAAATATAAAAAGAAAATTTAACTAACTGTGTACTGGGCTGAATTTTACCACATTGAGCTGTTTGACATGGAGTCTACCAAGATGTGTCACAGTTTCCTTATATACACTTCACAGAATCAACTATAGAATCATAGAATGGCTTGCATTGCAAGGGATCTTAGAGATCATCTCATTCCAACTCCCCTGCCATGGGCAGGGACCCGTTTCATTAGACCAGGCTGCTCAGAACCCAATCCAGCCTGGTCTTGAACACTTCCAGGGATGGGGCATCCACAGTTTCTCTGGATAACCTGTGCCAGGGCCTCACCACCCTAACAGTAAAGAATTTCTCCCTAGTATCTAAGTCCATCCTCTTTCAGTTTAAAGCAATTGTCCCTAGTCCTGTTACTGTATACCCTTGTAAAAAGTCCTTCTTCAGCTTTCATGTAGGCCCCCTTTAGGTACTCCATTCTCCTTCAAGGCTGTATTTGAGCTTGGAGTTGTCCCAAGCCAGATGCAGGATTTTGTCCTTGTTGAACTTCATTAGGTTCATATGGGTCCTACTCTCAAGCCTGTCAAGGTCCCTTTTCCTGGCATCCCTTTTCTCCAGCATGTGGATTGCACCACACAGCTTGATGTTTCAGTAAATTTGCTAAGAGTGCACTGATCCCACTGTCTACGTTACTGAAAAAGAAGTTAAAGAGCCACTCGCGATACCAAACCCTGAGGAATGCCACCTACCATGAACCTCCACTTGGACACTGAGCCATTGACAGCAGCTCTTTAAGCGCAACCATCCAGGCAATTCTTTATCCACTGAGTGGCCCATCTTTCAAATCCATGGTTCTCCAGTTTAGAGATAAGGATATCATACTTGCAAGCAGCACCAATCCTGAAATCAGTTTTATGCGGTACCTCAGCCCAGCCATGGGTCCATCTCCTGGCCCATCTCTGCTACCAAAACATGGGCCCAAAGCTTGAGATCCTGAGTGCTCACATTCCAGGATGACTACAAGAAAATGCTGACAAATTTTATTATCTCAACGCTAAAGGAAACCTCATTCTCCTGCAAGAATCTCTTCTGTCTCTAGCATCCTCCTTCAGCCAGTTTAATCCCTTCTTGTAGCTTGGCCTTCTTACTGTCAGATCATTTGTGCCAGATCACAAATTCCCACAACTGAGCAGGTACGATTAGAATTTCCCTTTCAAACTTCTTGGAGAGTGTTACAAGTGTTTAACACACATTACATCTTTTGGGAAAAAAAAGAGCAGTCTGACAAATCAGGAGCGTGGGGTTTGATAATTATTGAAGAGTTTTGTGAAAAATTCACAGGAGCTGAAGAATCTCAGGATAAATGCCTCTAAAGAAATTCTTAACTGACTTTGAAAAATCCCTCAGTAGCACAATGAGTTACTCACTTTGGGAAAAGATGTGTTTACCTAACATAAGAATGGCAGAAGGAAACATCTTACCTCACTATAGCACCACTCATCGCAAATGGCAAAGAATGTGCAGTGCTGTAGTACCACTAAATATAAACCAGGGATACTGTCTTTGATAAGAGGTTTTTCACTCTGGTAGGACAAAGTTAACTGAAGAAATAGGAATAATTCTACATCAGCAGTTTCTTCTGCATTTGAGATTTAAACTCAAATTATGGAAATTTATCAAAATTAAAATTTGATGCAATCTATCTTCTTTTATTTCAAAACCTGCGCTATTAGTCCTTTGGAATAATTAAAAACATTTCAAATAAATAAAAACGTAACCTAAGTTCAACATTTATTTGGTCTGTATTGTCTCTTTGCATTGAAGTCTTTCAAGATGCCATAATGTCTTAGATCTTCACATCTCTCATTTTCTTTCTTCTGCATTCCTAAAATGAGTGAAAAAACATCCCAAATATAGTTAAAAAAAATATATATGAAAAATAGTACATTCATTGGTTCCACAGTGTGATCTTACCTTTGTATAATACGTGAGTCAACCTCGCCCACTCCAACCTGTTTAGATTCAATTCAATAAAGCTTGAGAATTGGAATTAGAAAGAGGTAAAATATCTCATCCCACAATAAAGTTTTGTTAGGATGAAAATGCTATCCCAGGATGGTTTTTTTTCCCCTCTCAGAGTCATTGGTAGTACATTTCAAAGTGATGTAAATGTTTCTTGAGGAAGTTTCCCATATAGCGTAGAATTTCCAAGACTCCCACCACGGAGTATGTGCCCATTCTGAGAGAGTGACAGAAGGTTTTAACATGAGAAGACTGAGGGATTCTTCTCTAAATAACATTACAGTTAACGGTTGAGCCTTCTTAATGTCCTGTACTTTAAAACAAAAAATATTTATAGATGGTATTACTGCTGTGAAATACTCTTTTTCAAAAATAGGGTGGAAGAAACATACAAATGACACGGAGGAAATATTAAAGTGTCTTTTTTTTTATTCATTAAGCTTTGCAGTGTACTTCTGTTACTAAATTTCTTCTGTCTTTCATTCAGACATTTTTAGTATTATGTAGTGTGACAGATGCACTGGACCCCTTAACCAAACAAGCAGCAGTTTGGTACAGTTTTCAAAGGAGGTAAAATCCCAAACTATGCCTGTACAAAGCAGTACCAGTGAGGATCCACGCTTGTAAACTTGGAATACTGATCATGAAGTTAATGCATGAATACTGCGAGGCTTTTCCAAGACTCATTCATCAAGGAACCAAGAAAGTTATGGGCACAAGGAGTCTTGCTGATACTTCTCCCATTGCATGCAATTTAGCTTTGAGCCATCCATTTTCTTTTGCAAATATTCCTGCCTAAGTGAACATTTGAGCTCTCTCTTCTAGGCAGTGTGGCTGCATGGTGGTGTTCTCCCCCGGAGTTAGGATTCTTCTCAGGGTTCTCTGCCAGGTGGAGAGACTTCATAACAATGAGAGATTTTTGGATGAGTCCAGTTTGAGTTCTCTCTATATTGTAGCTGTCCTGCATGCCAGGTGACTTGCCCTTTGAGCAGGCATGCCTCTTGAGGCAGGAGACTCCTTACTTGAATTTAAGAGACTCTTCCATGCTCAAGACAGACAGATCCTTGGTAAGTGACTGACAGCATATTGAATTCATGCTAAAGAAATCCATTCAGTCATTATTAACTATTTGAAACCTTGTATAGATAACTCCTTCACATGTAAACCATTGTGTAAGTCTATCTATTTGTGATGAGGCAGTGAAACATCTTCCAAATGCAATACTTCAAAAATAATTTTTTAGACACTGCATGCAGTACTGTTTCATGTTTCAGGCAGTCTGTACTGCCTCAGTATTTTCTGAGTTGGTTTCTTCTATACTGTCATAAAGATAGATGGATTAGATAGATAGATTAGATAGAGAGATTAGATAGATAAACTTGTGTTGAACATTCATGAGCATTTCAGAAAGTTTCCACTTGAAAAAAACAGCATGAATTCTGCTTGAATCATGTGCTGTTAGTGATTCTGCTTTTTTAGTTTTCTGGCATGGGTTATCATTGAATAATGAATGTTATCAAATGTGAATTTATTAAAGTACTCACCTCTACAATATCCTACAGCCTAAAAACACACGATTATTATTATGTAGGTAATCACTTCAAGATTATTTTGTTTTTTGGTTGCAATTACTGTACAGAACTCCTATTATAAGCTTCTGCAGACACACTTGTTCTTTGTACTACCATTCAAAGCACCAAAACTACGTAACTGTAGCTGTCCATTTAGGCAAAAATCACTCACGTAATACATACTTTGGGAAGACTAAAAACAAAATTCAGTGGGCCTGAATTTTGTGTAGCCAGATTCTTGAATAATATCTTCTACCTAGTTTTACTCTGACTCCTGCAACTTAATTGATTCATTTATTAAGATTAGCCTAGTAGTGGACAGCTTATTTTGAACAGTTCTTCCATGAATCCAAACCAATAATCAGGCTAGAATGCTTCTGAATACTTTGCTCTGTGACTACAGATTTGCAAAGTAAACAGTGAATATCTGTTAACATGGATTTAAACTGGACATTTGATACCTAGAGAAAAATATGCAGGAAGGTGAATGAAGCAGTGGATAAATTTCTGAGGAATGAAGTCAGTAGATTGCAAGTGACAGGTTCAATTACTGGTCTGTGGACCAGTGACACATCTGCCTTAAACTCTGAGAAATGGGCAGTGGAAAAGGGATGAATAACTCTTAAGATTTGGAGAAAATATGTAACCATTCAGGCAGAAAATTAGCAATTACATTTTGTGCCATCAGTAATAAGTATTTCAACAAAGATCTTAGGTTAACATCAGACCGTGTGACAGTATATCAACCATTACACCTGTGTTCAATCAGCAACCACATCCCTCAATGTGATACTGAGCTGCCTAGTTCAAATGTAGCTTGTTCAGTGATAAGTAAGATGGGTGACATCTGCTACAAAAGTATTCAAAAGCAATTTATTTTATAGTCTTGATGGTGACTGTTGAAAGATTTTATTCCATTTTTTAAATGTATGCATTGATAATTTATCTCTTTATGCTCTTGTTCTGAAATCCCATGCTATTCCTCTCCAAACTCACAGTCGCATATGCCCCTCATAAACTACTACAAATAGATAATTGTGTTACTATGGAAGCAATATATTTGCTAGTAATAACTATGCAAGTGATAAATCAACCTACCGCATTCAGAAAAATAGAGCTCTCTTTTCACCTCAATATGAAATCTAAGGTCATAATATGGAAGCTAAGTTCATTACCATTATTAGGCCGTGAAAGAATAAAATTTAGTGTCAAAAGCCAATTGAAGACTATCTGATCAGTGTAAAATAACACATAAAATAAGACAGCTTTATAAATTCTAAACAAATACCTCTGTTTTCACTCTAAGCTAAACATTTTTGAAGGAATCTCAAAAACTGCTGACAATATTTTCATCAGTTTTCATTAGAAACGAGAATGTTTTCATAGTTTTCACCACAAAAAACTTCTACTATATTAAAGTATGTCTTACCTAAGCTAAGGACAGAAACAGCTTTTTCATGCTGGCTGGTTTTCAACATTGTTCATTTGGGTGTTCTTTTTCGGGTTTGTTGGGTTTTTTTCTTGGTGTGTATTTTCAATTTTGTTTTCGTTTGTTTTTTTAATTAATACCTGCTCTTAAAGATTTTCAGCACATGTTTTTATTGCTGGCAGAAGTGAGTTCATAGCTTTTGCCATCATATCTGGCTAAATCTAAACCACACTTGTTACTACACCCATAGCACAGAGGCAATTCCAACTATTTGTCAGTGGGACTTGGAACACTACTCAGATATGCCAAGCTCCACACCATTACAGTTTCATTGACAATAAACTTGCATTGAGGTATCATTAAAGCATGCGGTGCAGACACACTCTCAGCATATTGCTCTCAGACCACATCTGAGTTTGTTTGCCATGAACTGAGGATCACAAAAAGAAAAAAAAAAAAAAAAAAAAAAAAAAAAATAAAAAAAAATAAAAAAAAAAAAAAAAAAAAAACAAAAAACCTGAAACAGACTAACACAAAAAAAAAAAAAGTAAGCAATAAAATGTATGGAACACATTTATCTCATGGAGAGGTGTGAAACACTCTAATCAGCAATCCTAATCCCAATATTTATGTTGCTCTTCGATTGCTCCAGAGTAAATGTTTTTACACACATACACAACATTCCTTTGACTTTGACGAAATACATGAATTCCAAATGTTTTTTTCCTGTTCAGGCCTAGCAGATAAAATTAAATTACATCTGGGATATTTCTTCACTTGACTTGTACATACTCCTGTTGGCATCATGTATGTGAAGCCACAAACCAATGATAGCAAAATTGTCTTTTTGCTGGTATAACAACCCAGAACAGAATTATGGGCATTATGTCCCTCAAAAAGCTGAGTAGGTTTTGACAAAATCAGCTAGGTCTTTCCCTTCATAAAGAAAATCTGGATTTTTTAAAAAAATTGTTTATTTTTATGCATAATAGTCTATCTCCACTTTTGTTTGCAAATGCTGCATTGATCAATCCTCTAAGAAAAAATATCCCGTATGAACATTGTGACTTGTATAATAAATAACAATTTTATACATTTGTATTGAAGTAAAATAGAAGCTGATTTTTGAACTGGTTAAAGCACACAATAACAACAGACAAAGAATTTTGGAAATAAAAGCTTCTGCTTTTATATGTAGTATCTTTTTTGCATTGTATTCAATTAAAATTACATTTATATTAAAATTGTTAATAAAAAATGACAGAAGCTGTGATCCTTTGAAAAAAATCGTAGGAATGGACTTTTTCTAAGCTTACCTTATTTGCCTTTCAGCTTTAGTTCATTTTAGAAACATAAAAATTACGTTTTTTCAATATCTCAATTTGTAGTATGTAGGAACTGCAAGAGAAAAACTAGTTAGAAAAAGTAGGTTGATGTCTACCAGCACTAGGATGTTCTCCATAAGAGGTGGGAACCAGTGGTCAGAGACATCCACTATCAGCAGCTTAGTTCCCAAATCACCTGGAGGTTAGCCTTGAGGCTTCTCTACCTGATGATGTCTTCCTGCACAACATCTGTCACACAGAAATTGTCTTGAAGGAACTATGCATTTTTGTCTATTGACTTGCTGATTTTACCTTGCTTCTTGCTCCATGTCTGTGTGGTGGAAAGCTGCAGATGAGGGGGGCACTTTGCCACTATAGGTGTTACACCTTTCCACAAGAAATTGGCAGTTACAAAAAGTTACTTTCTTTTTCTACTATTTCAGCAGCTCAAAAGGAGTGGTACCAGAGATGATGATGCCATTCCCTGTTTAATATAAAATCTTGCTTTGTAGGTAGTCACTTATCCAGCTTTCTTTTTCTAGGTGTGATTGATCAGAGGCTGGGAAAAAAAACCCTCTTTGAGGTCTGCCCAGGAATGTGCAAAAGGAAATTGCATTCCTTTGTTGCTCACAATATGCAAAATTTCCAAATTTATGGACAATAAATCCAAGAGTTTCAGCCAAATATAAGTTCATACTGAAGGGAAAGTCACACTAAAGACAAGTGTCATGAAACCTTCACAAAAGTGAATCCACCAAACTGTTTCAAGTCAGGCTCTCAGGTTTAGGGCACATTCAGTCTTCCAAACAGTCTCCTGACGGAGAGGATTAAAGCAGTAGGTGCAACCTTCCTTTCCATTTTATCCATTCTTACTGTTCTTTGCAAGGTTAGAAGAAATTAAACTGTAGGTGTTCATATTTCTTCCTAGACACATAATGTCACTTATTATTATGTTTTAGTGCTTTGTGGAACTTCTGAAGTAATTTAGCTGTCTTATGGGAAAAAACGTTTATCCAAAAGCTAATCTTGAATTATATGGCATTTTAAGAAACTGCTTGAAGCATTACATATCAAATTGATAGTTCACTTTGTTGACGTCAGAGAAGGGAACAGCTGCCTCATTGGTCTGCAGATCCAAGCAGCTTTTAACTTCAGACCAAAAAAATTAAAAGGACAAAGAGAAAATAGTAGAAAGCCATTAAAATCCTCATACATTCTAGAAGTTTGTTCTTTTATGTGCAAAAATTTAGGTGGTTTAATGGCATTAACATTATATAGGTTGCTATCCAATTACCAGCAAAATGCCAGTGTGTTGCACCATACACTTCTGATACATGCACAATCCTCTCAAAACCTGCAGCAATGCTCTCTGGTAAACTGAGCCGATGACACAGTTATCTGTTTTTTCTAGGTGCCAGCCTGCGTTTCCCAGAGCAGCTAACACCAAGAGTCAACATTCCAGCCCTTTTCAGGGCATCACCTTGCATCCAGATGGCCATGAATGTGCTTGCAGACATATCTTCTTCTGTTCCCCTCCGTAACTTCCATATAGTCCATGTTTCAACTTAATTTCAACTCATCTCAAAGTGATTTCTCTAATGCAATAAACTTTTTTAGAAGCACAAGTGCACTTCTGTCTGAAATTTTTCTCAGTTATCAGATGACCTTTCCACTCTCACTCCTACCATTCATAACTATGGTAGTAAGACTTCTAAGTGTAGATAAAACCTCAGTTATTTACAGCCAGATAATATAATGAACAAGTTCTCAATTGATTAAACATATTTGAATATGTGACCTGGAATAACACATCTGTCCTTTCATCTATCCACTGTTGAAAAAATTGAGGGTCTGCTTCTGGCATTTCTATAGAAGTCAGTGGGTATGGGATTGTAACCCATCAGTAGGTGACCTATAAGCCTGTAACAGCTTTTACTAAGATGTGTAAGATGCCTAGATAACGAGTGATAATGGAGCGGAAGGGCAGAAACACCACAATTAATGCAGTGCACCAAAATCCTACTTCAGCATGGGAAAATAAAACTAAAAGTGACAGTATCAACCAGATTTGTACAAGCATAAATAACTGTTTAACCCTCTCGTAATATAGGTAAGAGATATGAATCTGTAATGTATCTTCAGTTTCCCTCAAAAAGCTGTTCTTCCATATGACTATATCAATAAATTATTTTCTTCTATCAGACTTTCTCTTTCGGAATCAAAGACGAAAATTCTAAAATATTCAGGTTAATAATACAGGATGTTTACCTATAAAGTAGGCTGTTTATTCTGCTTTTATTTAACTTTTTATTAACTAAATGTCTTGGGGTGATTCTATGACAATACTCCATAGCCTGCTTGAACTCTAGTGTAGCTTTAAATTGCAAACGGGGAGAGAGAAGCTGGGGGAACTCTTCAAAGCAGCTAGCTTGACCTTGCAGTTAAATGTTTATTAAGTGTTTACATACTTTCTCTCCAGGCTAGGAGAGAAGGGAGTGCTTTCAGCTGAGAAGGGACTATGGTCCGCCTCAGTGGCTTCTGTTCCTTTTTGGACTGTTTTTGGCTTGCTTCCTTGTCCAAGACCAGCTACCATCTCAAGACCTGCTCGGCGGGACCCTCCAAGGGGGATCGTTGGACCCTGCCTGGCCCAGCCCAGCCTCAGGCCTCAGGACTGCAGAGTAGATAGGTATAAAGACAGAAAGGACTATATAAAATCCACCAGCCTCCTGGCAGGTCCGGGAGGGGGGTTTCAATATCCTTTTCTGCCCTGTGCCTGTGGGGGACTCTGTTTGTTAAATAAACAGGTTTTTTTCACTTTTCATTTGAGAAATTATTTTCCCAAACCCATAGTGGGGGGAAGCTGCTGGAGTCTGCTTTCTTGGCGGGCAGGAGAAAGAGTGAGATGCCCTTTTTGGGTTGTCTCCTCCTAAAACTGTGTGCAAACTGGCACACTAAGACTATGGGATATATTTTCTTTAAAGAATATATTCAAAGTTTAGGGGAACTTTGTCTGCAAAACTGGTTTAGATCCACCACGTGAAGACTGGAGCAGACACAAAAAGGTCACACAGAGAACTGTGTGCAAATGCTCTCCATGAGGCCTTACCAACTGGTAAGACGTAATGGGAGAGAACGGACAAGGAAGGAGACAGACAGCTTTCCTTTATTCTTCATGGAGAAGTTATAGATTGATAAAACACTTTGGTTGGAAGAGACCTTAAAGGTCACCAAGCTCCAACCCCCTGGGACACCTTCCACTAGACCATATTGGTCAGAACCCCATCCAGCCTGGCCACGAACACTTCCAGTGATGGGGCAGCCACATCTCTGGGAAACCTGTGCCAGGGCCTTACCACTGTCACAATAAAGAATTTTTTCCTAATATTCAATCTAAGCCTACTCTCTTTAACTTTAAAACCATTCCCCCCTGTTCTATCACTACATGCCCTTGTCAAAAGTCCCTCTCCAGCTCTGTCGTAGTCCCCCTTCAGATACTGGAAGGCTGTCCTAAGGTTTCCTCAGAGTCTTCTCTCCTCCAGGCTTAACAACCCCTAAACTCACAACCTGTTATCATGGCAGAGGTGCTTCAGCCCCTCTTGATTATCTTCTTGGCCATCCTCTGGATTAGGTCCAGCAGATCTATGTCCTTCTTATATTGGAGACTCCAGAGCAGCATGCAGTAATGTAAAAGATGTATTTCATCTGTGCAATGCAACAATAAATATAGATAAAATATGGGCTTCCTAGTATATCTACATATATATTTTTCCATACGTGTACTTTTCCCTGACAAATAACTTCAAGCACCATTCTAAAAAATTCAGAGGATTTTGCTACATATCTTGGCAACCACCTTCTTGGCATATATATACCAATTTCTTACAATTTTAATTTGTAAACATCACTAAAACCCACTGTCGTGATGATGAGCATGTGTACAATTTTGAAAAAGTATGTGTGAGATGACTTTTATGAGTATTTTAATTCGTTACATATATTCTGTACATGAATTGCAGGATGTGATGCCAGCTCACATACAAGGATGCAGCTGAAATCTATAGCATACAAACATAGTGTAGTCGACAAAATCCAAAAGTTCTGTGAGAAGGATCTATGAAAGATTCCTGAAGCTTTTGTCAACTAATGAAGGTTTCTTGACACCCCTGCAAGAGCAGAAGACAAAGACAGATAATTAACTGTTGGCTGTGAAGTAACAATGCATACCCACAGAATTAAGCTTTTCCTTCTAGAATTATCTGTTGCATGATTCCAACCTCAGGAGGATTAAAACAATTAATAAGTACAAATGGGCTGAAAATTTCTCTCAAAACAAAATTTCTCCCTGTGTTTTAGCATAGAGGCTGCTCTTAAAGGAAGAACTCCTGTTACTTATGTGTTTAATTGTTGTCAGGTCACCAAATCCTTTTAAGTGTAAGTAGCATATCTTGGCTTATCATGGTACCGCTATCACTTGTAATCTTTCAGATTCACAAGAATGACAGTTAATTTCTTTTCATTTACATTTCTCTGGCACATTACCATGTAATTCCCAGGCAGGTCTGGGTGTTTCTTTCAGTAACGATGAATTTTAACTTTATAACTTTATAACCTACCATTTGTAAGCAAGCACTGGAACATTTATTTTATTAAAAAAAGAAGAGGATTTGTCCACCTCAACAATTCCCATGCTTATACTGAAGCCCCAAATTTTCTGTGAATTTCTATGCTTTTATCATGGTACTTTTTTCTGAAATAAGAAATGTCTTATGTCTTATGAATGCCTTTCCCCCATCATATCAACAAGTTATGCTCCCTGATTATATAGTCAGTGCTTTCTTTCACACTTCTCATTAAGTAGTCATTAATTCTCTAATTTTACTATGTTCTTAATTTTGGTTTTTATCCAGAAAGGCACTTAAACACGGGTTTATTTGCCTGACTTCAATGAAACTACTTATGCACTAGTTACGTCCTTGCTGGAACAGGACCTTCTGGTTATAAGCTTCATTTTTAAGCCTGTTACAATTATGAATAATTTATCTCTTTTAATTTATCATTCACTTCTGGGACTCTAATATGTAAAACACTTCACAGACTCCTGTCTATTTGAGAATAAACACAGGTTGCTTCTCCTTTTTTATAATACATGGATTTATTGGCTAGACAAAACAAATACAAAGTGTCATTTTCATTGAATTATTTAATAACGACATAAATAAATGAAACATTTGTCTTTGATCATCAAGTGGATATGCAACTCAAGAGACTAGAAACAGCCAAGCATAGATTTGAGTATGACACATGATGTACTGACAACAATCCATTATCATCTCTATAGCATCTTTGTTACCATCTTAACTGCTTGGCACAAATTCGAAGAAAGTTGAAGGCCTTTACCCAATTTATAGAGGACATGTCAACATCAAAAATCCACCAAGACAACAGGTGATCATTTCAGGAAACAGTCCAAGAGCTCAGCATTTCACTTTTCTATTCACTGCTTTTGAGTGTAGTCAACAACTATAAATGGAGTGAAAGAGAGAAGGAAAAAAATAGTAGTAGGTAATATTTACTTGTTTGATCATTAATCAGAAACTAATTCATGATACTAAAATTTCCTATCTGAATTTATCTTTGACTGAAAAAGCAGAAAAGCTTACCTTTCCTTTTTTCTCATCAAGAGAGGTGATGTGCCTGACTTTTAACAGACTGCAAACAATGCAGCTTGCATGGGACATATAAGTTAGATTCTAAACAAATGTTTTAGACACTCACATGCTGTAAGTCTCATCAATTTCTTAGAGAAGAAATGCTATATTTAAATATTTAGCCTTCATGCATACAGAATAGATTAAAGTCTTTTTAGGGTTCAAGGTTGTGCTTGGAGAAGACTTTGTGAAAAGAATGCACCCAGAGATGATGATGGGCAACTGCCATTCTGAAAGGCCAGGTATTTAATCCCTCATTTCTTTGTGTATTGTTTGCAGTTTACATGAAATCTTCTAGAAACTAATGCAGATGTGTACAGAACATTTCAGTCATGATGATACAGTCTCCTCGAAATGTCATTGCTGAGTAAGGATAACTGAAGCCTCAGACATAACAATAGGTTTACTTTAGAGAGATTTTCTGTTTTATTTGAACTTCAGGGGGAATTCACTGCCCATGAAAACTGATAACTCAGAGAAGCAGTCATGGTGACAGAAGATTCACTGATGTCTGACTGGTTTCCATGAGAATAAGAAAAACAATGCATTAACACACAGTCCAGAATTCAGTATTTGTTGCAGAGATGAAATTGGTATCCTTTGTCTACTTCTGCACAGATACGGTGTGTTTTAATTTTTGTATGTCTTATGTTCTTATAAAATCATGTGCTACAGAGACAGATTGAGTTTAACTTATCCCAAAAGATGTTGGGCACTTACTGTGCTATGTGTCAACAGATAAATTCAGGCCTATTCATTTCAGCAACACTATAGGCCCACTGGCCTTCTTTCCTTTCTAATTCTTTCAAATTTTCTTTATTTATCCATTTGTTTCTCAAATAACCTTTGCAAAATTCTCAAATAAATAACTAATCCTTTTCTCTGGTGAATTATCTATAAGTTGCTTACCTATTCATGTACTTTGTAGATTAGCCATGTGCTATAATGATGGGAGTAATTTATCTTAGTATAAAGGCTTCTGATTTATTTTTATTTATTTATTTGCAATTGAATATTTCCTCTATATCCTATTCTCAAACTCACAACAACATCAACCTAGCAATTCATTATTAATTAAATATTTTAAAAAACTTATCATATCACAGCATGCATTTCTACTCCAAATTAGGCATGTTTCTAGACTGTATCTGCTGCAACAAAAGGAAAAAAAGGACATCCTTCAGTTCTTTAAGTCTATTTATAAAAGGAGACTAAAGGATGTAAATAGAATAAAATGATCAGGCAGAGCCAGAAAATATGAACGTCCCCTACTCCTGTCCCCAAGAACAATGAGCTAATAATCAAAGTTATGACCATGCAGTTATAAATTAAAACCTATTGGATACACTTATTTAATTTTCTATAAGTAAAAATTAAAATTATATACAGATATATGCAAGGCTAACTTCACAAGGAAGTAGTGTCTAGTCATAGACATTTGAAATTTAAAATAATTGTAACTAGTGTCTCAAAATAAGTTGTCAGCAGGGACAGTGTTTTCACTGAATTAGATTTTCCACATGGTTTTAGAGCTCTCACACCATGCAGAAGAAGCTTAATCTTTGTTACATTCATTATGTTGGTAAATCAGCTCTTTAGAGACACAGGCTTTCATCACTTGGTGAAGTGAAAGATTTCAGTCTAGGCTTTGTTGCTGGACATATAACATCAAAAAAGTTAATAGGTATAGAATGCATGAGGTGGGATTTATTTCCCCTGAAAGTCAATTTGTAAAATTCCTGTAAAAGATAATCTAAGGCTTTGGGAAACATCCTCTTATTGGACACTTTGTGAAGGCATAAACTCTGTCTTGGGGAGATATCGGCTTATTGTAACTTCTGTTTCAGTTTATTATAAATTAATTTGTGAACAAAGAGCATTCTGAAGATTAAGTGCCTATTATACTTTTTAAGACATCAAAAATAGCATGAAAGCTCTTTGAAAATTAACTCTTCTTGCTGAGTAATTCTCATAAGAGAAAACTAAAGCTTTTGGGAGCTATTTAAGAATGTGCTTGGCTGTGTACTTTTTCTCCTGTCAAAGTAGACTTTATAAACCAGAATTATTCTTCCATTAGGAAAAAAGCTTGTGAAGTTTATTGAGTTTTACTATTATTTCTTCTCTTTTTCTATACACATTCAGTCTTTTAAAATGTTAGGTCTTACTGTAAGTTTAGTTTGAGAGTCGATAGGAAGTAATTTGACTGTAGTTTTCAAATTTTATGTAAGAGACCTTGGTCCTTATTCCATGCTTGACAACATTGGAAGTATAAGGTGCTTATTCAGTGACTGATAATTCAACCTCATGTTTCCAAATATCATTTGCAGTTATGAACTGTTACTAAATTTAGAGTGGACTGTGAGAAGGTTCTCATTTAAAGAGATTTGATATCTGCTATTCTTAAAAGGGAGGCTTGATTCTGTGCAGGTCATCAGACATGTTAGGTCTTAGAAATAGGTAATACCAAAAAGAGAAAATGGTATGTGCAGCAAAGAAAGAATAATATGGAATCACTTGATTCCAACCAGCTGAGTTGGAAGAGACCCAGAAGGATCATTGAGTCCAACTCATGACCCTGCACAAGACCATGTGCCTGAGAATATTGCACAAATACCTCTTGAACAGGCTTGATGCAGTGACCACCGCCCTGGGGAGCATGTTCCAGTGCCCAACCACACTCTGGGGGAAGAAGCTTTTCCTGATATCCAACCAAAGCCTCCCTTGAGTCAACTTCAGGCCATTCCCTTGGATCCTGTCACAGGTCAATAGAATGAAGAGATCAGTGCCTGCCCCTCCTCCTACAACAAGGAAGTTGTAGATTGGAACGAGGAGGTATGATCCTTGTGTAGGTGCCTCCTGATAACTTTGTACATGCTACTGTGGTTTGTGATTTGAGATCCAAAGACAATTGAACATAAGCACTGGCTAGAGGTTAAGAGGCTAAGCCGAATATGTGCTTAGAAGTGACTAGCGGACATAAGTGGCAGAAAATTTGTATAATGCTGACCAAATATTCTAGTTCAGCAATAGATATTCTGAGAAATACCCATTTTTAAACTGGATGTATTCCACTGATTTCTTGGCAGTGATAGCAGGGGTGGCAGTGTTCTTCTCAAGGGAGAGAGTGTCAGCACAGACTAGTTCACAGTCCTCAAGAGTCTCTGAGTACAAGAATGTGCTCTTTGTCATTCAGCATTTTGTATTACAGAAGACTTCTCTGGTTGCTCTGGAGAGGTGATGTGATACTGAACATCAGAGAACATGTTTCTATCACCAACTACAGTTACCTTCCCACACAGCTTCTTATGTTCCATCTGTAATTTGCCTCAGCCTCTCAGATCCCCAGGTAACCTCCATAAAACAGAGGTGAAGGTTGTGATAGGCCTCTGACCTCCTTTTAGGGGATTTCCTAGAAACAGGCTGCCCTGTTTGCCCTAAGAAAATCCAATGAACTCTCAACTGATGGACACATAGCAAGCATTAGTGAATCCAAGAGTAGCTCTCTAATACCTCCTGGAACCATTTGCTTTACTTTCATGTTGATGTTTTAAGCCATGTTTCTCTTGTGATTGTAATTTGTCTGTTTCACTAAGGCTAACGTCTCTGCTCATCTACAATAACAGTCCAAAGTAATTCTGCATTTGCATAACTGGTAATTGGTACAGGCACTGTTCTCAGAATTCAAAAATCTGCCGATTTTATTTAGCAGGAAAAAGTTCAGGGATTACAGCTGATGGCAGCAGCTATATCTGAATGAAAGACAGTGGGAAAGAACGCATATTCTTCCTTTGCTTCTCATTTTTGTCTAGCCAAATAATGCTAAAAAGAGATGGAGAGAGTGACCTTTCTCATGCAGATCCCAACTATGATGACAGATTAAATGAATTAATGACTACTGGACTTCTGTTGTTTTAAACATGTTAGTTTATACAGTGATCAACTAATTAAAAACAGCTTCCTTTTTTTCTCTTCGCCTTACAGATATGAATAATATAGTATGTCTCAAGTGTCTTACAGCAAAGCTATTTCCCCAAGTATGATTTTATCTTCTGCTACATCTAACTTTAAATTTTTCAAGGAGATAAAGCTTTTTCACTTAAACCTTATGTTTAAGTATTAGAAAAAGTGTATCTTATTGGTCTACTACTGATATATGGCATAAAATATTTATTTTCCTATTAAGATTGTTTTATTCCTCTTCATGGCTGAAGACCTGCTCAGCATCAAAACTCCAAAATCACCTCCATCAAAAGTCTGGATTTTCTTTAAATCAGTATGCTGAATCAGTAGGAAAAACATAAACTCATCCAAAGAAAGAAATATGGAATTACATTAAACAGAAGTGGAATTTTCCCACTTGATTTCAAAATGAAAAAACATGGCTGAAAACACTTTTCATGGCTACTTAAAGTTTGCTGACACCTTTTCACATTCACAAGTGTCCTCACCTTCCATCTAAAAAGCAATCAATTACCATTCTTTTTGAAACGAAACTGAAATTTTACAGTCTTTAGCAAGAAAGTAATTTATTATACTTTTCTATATCATTTAGGGGCTTTAACATACTCTCCACATAACCTTTGAACAAATGGAGTAAAATATCCTAATGTTTAGAAGTGTTGGATGCTTTTCTTCTTGAAATTCTGTGAACCATTATATATAAAGGATAACAATGAACATTAGCAATGGGAAAATCTGAACAAAATAAATACATGAGCAATTTAGGTCTGAAGAGAAAATTTTTGTTTTAAGCATTATTAAACAAAAACAGTTTCTCAGTCTTATTCATTTGTTTATTCTATAGGGTTGAGGAATTTTTTGGTGTTTTGAATAATTTCAACAAAGGTAAGTAATCAAGTCCTTTTACTCTACACTTTTACATTACAGTTATTGAATGAAAAGGCAGAACACTTATCTTGAATTAATGATTTATGAGAGTATATCAAATATCAGAGAAGAGCATACTGAACAATTGTAACATTCTGTAAAAAAAATATTGTCTTATATCAAATTTTATGTGGATTGACCAGGTGGACCTGACTTCATTCAGCATAAAACCCCCATTTCCTCCTCTAGAAGGTAGAAAGGATTTAAATGAGAAAATGGTTCCTTTTTTTTCCTGATAGAAACCATGAAGTGATTATTTTATACTTACTGCTCAGAAAGATACTTTTTTATAAAAAACATTCTCTGTAAAAAGTACAGCTAAGTATGGGCAATTTTTCCGTCTTTATTCAAGTTTCATTTTCTTCCTTTCACTTCCACTCTCACTCCTGCTTGGGCCAATTAATTCCCTTGAACGCAATTTGTTTCTGAGCTTCATAAAAAAATATTGGTGTGAACCGAGAACTTGGCATGCAAACAAGCATTTTCTGCATCTGTCATAATTTTATGTCCACCTGAACTAATATGCTTATTTCACCTTTAAAATTTTTCATGTTAAAGGGATAATTCATATCCTCAGTTCAGTTTTTCTAAGAAGTAGTGGTAATATATACATAAATTGATAAATGCCCTGATATTAAGAATGTTGAGTATTCAAAAAACCTCTTGACTATGTCTTTTGTGTGACTGGTTAAAACTTTTAATTATTTTATTTACCATGCTTATTGTGAATAGTTACTATTTTCTTTATCAGAATTAGGCAAGTTGAGAGTGATATCATATCAAGACAAAAATGTATTTTAAATGTGTACTTTATTTTGGCTCTTAAGTTTAAATCACACAAGTTACAGATGTTTAAGATATAAACATAAAAATAACATCTGCATAAGAGAATTGATTTCTTTGGAAGCTAATTCTACAATAGAATTTCATGCTTGAAACAAAGAGGACATAAATTGCCTAATCAACTTGTCTCAAGCTAGACTAGCAAAGAAGAATTTGATATCTTGGATTTATGATTTTGTTTTATCTGTCTCAGAACACTGTATGATCAGAGGGAAGCAGTAATTTAATAGTAAGGAAACAGCAAAGGAGAATCATGGAAAAATATGAGATACAAAAAATTACATATTCCAATGAAGGCCTGAGAGGATGCAGTATAAGTGTTAGAATATTAGAGAAAATATGCGTTTCAGAAGTACTTTGGCTAATTCCTCTGAAACTGAGTCTTCTATTAAATATGAAGCTACCTGAAACACAAAACCACTTCTAACCACATGACAAATCTAAGTGTGTGAATGCCTACTGAGCTCTACAATGTCATAAAAGTTATGAAATAAAAATATTAAATAATATTAAGCATTACCTTTCACTTATTGTTCATGCTAACATTTGCCACTCATACAATTTCTAATAATGCACAAAAGTAATTTTAATACTAATTACAGTCTTAACCATAAAACCTGAAATAGGAAAATGAATGTTGATAAATGTATGCTAAAATTTGGTGGTCATCTCTGAATAGTACAAAATGGAAAGTAATTTGGAGACTGAAGTACAAAAATAGCTTGGAGGGGAGAAGTCAGAATTTAACTGGTTGTACATATTAGCCTGAATGACTGTTTGACTCTAAATGTTTGAGTCTACATTTGATTTGCTATTACTCTAAGTAAACAAAGTTTTCTGATTTCATAAAAATAGTAGAGGTTTTATTTTCACTCTCCCACAAGTGAACAGAAAGGAAAGGAGGAAGCCAAACACAAGGCAACAAAAATAGATCAATCAAAACACGAGCAATTTTGGTTTTAAAATTCAAGATCTTAATAAAACACATTTAGTAGAAAAGACACACCATTTTGCATGGCAGATTGCAGTCTTCAGTATTGCACATCTAGTATCTGCAAAAAAAGCCCCCAACTATCCAGAATTCTTCAGAATCTCCTGCACAATGTAATTGGTGTTTAAAATTTCTTCAAGTTCAGGTATGAAATCACCCTTAAGACCTTGCACATGTTGATTGTCATCCTGATTCCAGGCTCAATCATTACAGAAAAAAGGCTCTCAGTAAGGAGCAAAATTGCTCTGTTCCTCTCACTTATAAAAGATTAAGACTAGTACAGAATATTATTTTCCTACTCTTTTCAGTGTCGTAATGTAAAATTTCTAACAGCTATGATTCTATTTTCTCCCTGGGGATTATTTGGCCTACAGAAACAAGGTTTTAATATTTTTTTCTTTATGACTCCTATGACGTGTTCTAGTGAAATCATCAGACTAGTTACAGGATGGCCCGAGCTAGAAATATTAAAAGTGAGTTCAGTGAAGTTTTCTTAGAGGTTTACAAATCATGACATTTCAAAAAATATATTAAAAATGTAACTTATCAAATAGCAGTATTTAAAAAAATATTGTTTACAATTAAATGTTTTATAAGCCACTTGTTACAGTGACATTTAAAGAGATTTAATTGCCAAGTGTGGTTATTACATTCACTGCAGTTTGGGGTAAAAGAAATTTATAAAAAAATCAATAATTGCTTACAGCTTGTAGAAAATTCTTCTATGGAATTAACTAGACACAAATGTGTATTCTTTTAAAATAAACAAAAAATGGCATTTCCTTTCAGGGAAATAGTTTTTAAATAGTATGACAGAATCAATACAGTCATTTGTCCTTCAAAGATTCAAATCTGATCAGGTTTTGCTTCAACAAAATTATGGATGGACATATATTTTTAAATCTCTGTCCAGATGATGAGAAATTCTGTCTACCAACTTCTATATATGGGTCTCAATGTATTAAAAGGACTCTTGCAGGGTTGATCTTCCTGGTCAATCCAGAAGAAATACAAAGGGAAGAGTATTACTTCAAAAATAATACTACTGCCTCAATATACAAACTAGTGGAGATCCACAGTATCTCTTCACTGTATGCACACAATACTCTATTATGAGTAGATACCTGACTTAAAAGACATTTCACATGTAGATTTGACAGATTGTTATATGTGGCTCTAACATGAGACCCTTAACACAACCGAATTACAATTATAATGAGGCTTTGTACTAACAAAATATAGTAAGGTAATTAAAAAAGAAAGATGCTAGAAGAAGAGGAACTTTGTCTTTGTGATGTTGTTTTTTTGATTACAATACCTATAAATATGTTCTTTATTTTAAAGGAAAGAAGAAGAATTCATGGCATAGAGATTCAGACCAACCATACATTTCCTCTCTTTTTATTTTCACAAAGGATAAATTTCCTTTTTTATAGTGTTTAATCTTCTACACTTTGATCCTAAGTTAGACTCAGCTACAATAGTCTTATAGGTAAAGCTTCAAAATGTCTGAATGGAAATGAGTGAACCCATATATTCCAAGTCATTCTTGAGAAGTCAACTCTGAATTTTCACATTACTGTCAGGAGAGAGACCACAGTTAAAGGTTGGGGGTTTTTTGTTTCTTATTGCCTTAGCTTTAAATATTGCTCTGGACCCTTGCTTTACTAGTTGTTCCACCTCTCAGTTTGAAAGCTTCAGCTAGCTCAGGAAAAGAATATTATTAGCTCTAATTTGAGAGGATATATTTCAATTTCAAAACAACTCAAACCGAGAAGCAAAATAGCCAAATTTTTGTGCTTACTTTCAAAGATTTGGGGCTATTTCCACTTTTTGCTTTCTTGTTTGTTTTGGTTTTTGTTCTAACCTGGTATTTAGCATATATATCCTTACAAATGAAAAGCTGCCATAATATGTGCAGTTGGAGATAGATTTAAAACCATTAAAAATATACATGCTCTCTGTGATCTATGTCATGTGAAACGCCCTATGTAACAGCAGTCATTGAACTTAAGGAACTATTTTCAATCCACTGCTCTTTTTCTAGCTAGAAAAAGCTATCACTTCACTAGATGAACCCGTTGTCAGGGACTGAAAACATTTCATGCCTCAAACATTGATACGAAGTTTTGTTCATTATAAGGAAGCTACAACCAAAGAAGTCCCCCTGAAGACTAGGACTTTGGCCTGAAAATCAAACTGCTGATTAGATAAAGGGAAACCAATTGTTCAGTAATCTCAGGCTGAGGGAAAGGTTTGCACCCACAAAAGGCCGAAGTCACCAGCTGCGCTGAGCTTGGGGCGAGGGAGAGCAGAGCTCACAAAGCCAGGTTTGCACAGACTCCCCCAGCTGAGGGGCAGGAGGAGGTTTGGGGTGCGTGGTGAAACCTCTGGGCAGAGGCCCTGAACACCCATCCTCGATTGCACAAACCGGCCCAGCTGTGGAGCCCCCAGCCCCACAGGCCACATCCACGGGACCTTCACGTGAGAGGCAGCTGAGGGGGAGCCATAATCCATCACAGACCCCCACAGTGCCAGGCATTGCGCCAGAGCACAGCTGGTGATCCAGAGCCTGCTGCAAGAGAATGCCCCCCACCCCCAGGGGGACCTGCCTGGACATTGCCACCTGGCTTGAGGATGCTTTAACTCACGGCATCCTATGCTCGTGGGGGGACCACCAGACCAAGAAGACCAGCTGTAGAGGATTGACGGAGCCTCGCTGGGATCCACGGAGTGGTGATGTTCTTTTTATTCTGTTCCTGGCACTCCCTGTCCCCCCCACTTACTTCCTACTTCTTTCTTTCTCCCTTTTTCTTTCTCTTTCTCTCATATTTACTATACAATGAGACTCATATTATTGTCACTGGCATATGGTTTCATTTGCACCTTAATTTGGGCAGAGGAATTTCTAAAAGAACCTTAATAATAACTAGATCATAACAAATGTGCTGAGTCACAAGGATGTCACTATTTACAAGTACTAGAACCAAGATACTTCTTCCTAGTAACAAATTGTAGACAATTCTATTTTCATCACTTCTGACTCCTTAGTGTTTACTTATAATGCACACACAACTTATTTAAGAGACCACATATGAAGTCCTGTGACTTCACAAGTCCTATCTCCTTAAAAAGACTCACAATATTACAAGATACAAAATTCACTATGCAGAAATTATATCAGCAGCAACAGCTTTAAAAAACCTATCATTTCTCATCATTTTTTTGAGGCTCAAAATATGGACAGCCTATCAGCTTGAGTGTCATGCCACTATTCCCTGAGTACAGCAATATTATTCAGAAGGAATTAACTGTAACTATACCAGTAGGAGGGTATTTGCATGATGAAAGCAGTACAGATGCAAGACTTTTTTAATGTTTTGGGAACCAAGAATTTATGAGACCAAATTTATATCAAAAAATGTACAAGAACTGCTGTTGGTATGGGTTTTTTTTCAAAAGCACCACACTATCTAAGATCATGATACCATGCAGCAGAAAATAACACCAAAATACAGAAAAAGCATAACTTACAGTACTATTTTTTTAAAAAACTATATTCTTGTAAAGTGGTTTTCCATTTTCCAGGAAAGCCATTCTGTTTTGTTCCTCATTAAAATGCTCATAAAATAAATTGAATAATTTCTGTGGAAAAACTTGCTATGTTACCCTGACTGGACACAGTCCTAGTTGGAAATATTTGGTCAAGAGAACAACTGGAAACAAAACAGCCATTGCAAAATTATGAACAAATTGTTAAGCTCTTAAGATAGCTCTCTGCAGCCTTCTTAACTCTTCATAACTCCAACCCATTTGTCCCTTTCTATAACTTGCAGGCTGTACAGGATGACCTATGAAATGGTGTCAGTGCTGGGGGCCACAGCTGTAACCTGACAGCTACTTCCCAGTAACAAGAGAAGTGAAATTCTGGAAGATGTGGATGGTAGGGAAGGGTTTTGATAACTGTGAAATAAAGAAAGTACAGTTCAGAGCCATCTGACAGCCACTCCGGTTAACTGCTCCTCAACAAAAAAGTCCTGTTTCCTTTTGATTAACTCGCTTTGCCTCTCTCTTTGTTTATCAGCTGTAAGGAGAAAACACTCCACACAATACAGTAATGGAAGTCAGTGTAAGGTACACATTGTAGAAATTATACTGAAATATAACATAGTGAATAAATTATTCTATTACATACATATGATGGAGAAAGTGAAATTAGTAGACATGGGAAAAGGAGATACGGCATACAATGCAGTTTGAAAGAAGAGGGGAAGTTAGCAAGATACAGGTGGCAGGAAACATGAGGAAGAAACGTGAATGGCTTGGACAGGCTGCAAAGGAAGAAAGGAAGGAAGCAGGTTTAAAAAGAAAAGAGGAAGTGATGGGGCACAGACAATTCAGGGTTGTATCTCAGAGGTAAACTGCAGAAAACCTGTAGAGATTTCAGAAAGAAAGGGGTGGTTCTGAACTGGATTTTTCGCCTGAGGAGTTACTCCAAGGGGATCTGTCTCTCTTCTTAATCCAAGGAGTGAGATGCTTTGCAGAGTTCTGCAGGTAAGATTACAGAGGAGTTACAACATGACAGAAGGGAATTAAAAGGAAAGACAAACAGGCCGCAAGATTTCCACCCAGCTGGACGGTGCACTCAAACGGAGAGATGTGCTGACAGCAGGAACAGAAACAGTCTGGGATCCAGGTCCCCACTGCTCTGAGAGGAGTCCTTGACTTCTATGCCACACAATGTCCTTCTCTCTAAATGGGAGAGACACAGGTTTGACAGACAGGACAGTCACATCAGAGGGTGGTGGCCAATGGCTCGATGGTCCCAGGTGGAGACCAGGGACAAGCAGACTCCTCCAGCGCTACTACTGGGACCCGCCCTGTTGAACACCTTGGTCAGTGACATGGACACGGGACCAGAGCACCCTCAGCAAATT
>VWPU01014277.1:0-30762 GCA_013398955.1 Callaeas wilsoni | reverse complement strand
GCGCGGGCCGGCGGCGGCCGGGGCTCGGTGCGCGGCGCTGCTCCCGGGGCTGAGGCGGCTTTGCCTGCCGGAGCTTTGGGGAACCAGTGGAGCCCCCGGGCGTGTCCTCCTCGGCCCCCGCAGCCGCCGGTGTGACCGGCATCCGTGTCCCGGATCTGGAACTAGGCAGGAGAACTACCAGGAAATGCTTTAGGAGTGGGGTTTTTGTGTTCTTAAAAAAAAAAAAATGGAGCTTATTTCCTGTGAGTGTTAACCTTCAGCAGGATAGGAGAGGAAATATTACTAAATAAATAATTCTTTTACCCCTTTTTTGCATTGGATTGGAGGCGTTTGCCGCCCCGTGTTTGCTGTTGTGCCCAGTGCAAATATTGGTTCTGTGGTGCCGTGGGTGCCTGACGGAGCCCGTCTGCCTCGGGCCCCGTGAGTCAGTCGCGCTCGGCAGCGGCTGCTCCACACCTGTGCTGCGGCCCGGGGCTCCTGCCCCTCCCGGAGCTTGTCCCCGTCGCTCCGTGGCTGTGGGGACAGCGTGCCTCTGCAATAACGAGTACTTTGTGTGCTTAAGGCTTGTGAATGCACACGCCCCTCCTTGCGTCATTTACTATATGCAGCATGCTAGGTTTTATGCGATCTTTGCCGTGGTCCAGAGAAATGTGAGTGGCATGTGCTCCAGTAAAATGGTTAGGAAGCTCCGGAAGTATCCTTCTGACTTGGGTAATGGATTGGTGGCAGAAAAGTTTGATATATTACAACCTTCATGAAGAATACCCTGTTACAGAGTATTTGTTAGTGTTTAAAAGCTTAGGTTCTTTACTCCTGCTAACAGAAGTGACTCCTGCTTGTTCTGAAAAATTTTAGTTGTTTAAGTAAAACTTTATTGGTATAGCTTGGAGTATGCTGTCTGTGAACTGGACTCAAAGAGAACAGTGGTATGATATATGGTTATTTAAAGAAGATGCATTAGTACAGAGCAGGTGTAGTACTGACCAAGTTCTTAGGAGCTTTGCTTGACTAGTTCATCATAAGAAGCAATAAACACTGTAAGAATGAAATACCTAAAAGAAGTCCATGTTTTGATTATTCTTGATGTGAGGAATAGTCTGTAATGGTCTGCAAAAACTCGCTTGTCTGATTTTTCCATCTGTGCAGATAGATACGTGTCAAGAGTTACCATTTGGTTTACTTCCTCTCTTGTTTATCATGGCTTTTTTCCACATGTGTGGTAAAAGCTGCAGTCCTCTGTATAATAAAATGCCACGATACAGTTATGGTCTTCTCAATATTTAGCAGTAAGTGCCCTCCTGGAATAGCCTTGGATTAAGATTGTGGTAAATCTGTACAATTTGCAGTTTATTTAGTCTTGAGCATGATATGTCAGAAGTCTTCTTCCCAAATATATTTGAAATTCCTCCAAGCTGGGATACATTTTTCTGCAGAGAATATCTCTCTGCTTATCTCGTGCTTATTTAAGCATTATCATAATAGTTTTAAGACTGTCTTTTATTTGAGCCATGGATTCTCTCCTTGCCATGTATTTATACATGTAGCTTAGCAGGATGCCAGCGATAAGCACTTTTTAACTTGTATTAACATTTGTTACCACTTTGTATTTTTCATAACCATTTTGGTACAGTCACCTAATGAGCTGTATTGCAGTGACATTGAGTGACTGCAGTCATTAGGGTCTTGCAAATGGAAAAACATTTTTTTAGCAGATGAGAAACTTCCTGAGAATTGAAAACATTGCATGGTAGGACTGCAATGAAAACCATTGTAGACTCTGACACACAGGTGTGCACACCAAAAATCTCTTGTTTTGATTTTGGCAAATTAACTTTGTTTCAGCAGAATTTTTCTGCATGATTTTTTAAAGTATTAATATTGTGTGTCATAGGTAATATAACTGCAGTCAGTTTTATCTGAAATTCTGTAGTCTTTTGTTGGGCTTATTTAAATAATTCTGGAAGCCTGTGTTAGATTTCAGAAGTTTGCTGTAACAGAACTATTCTATTTTTTTCCCATTTAGATTTTGATAGAAGTGACCAATCTTCTGAAGGATTTTAAATTTCAGGTTAGGTGACTTTGTCAATGGTAAAATAGTGCAAATTCTTTCCTTGTAACTTCTTGCTGTCTCTACAGCAGTGTTTCCCTAAACATGAAAAAAACCTCGTTTGGTTTCTTGCTTAGCCTGTGGCTCTTGTCTTTTGTTACTGTGCTATTTACTACAACATCCTGGTAAGTTTACAGAAAACTCATGGCAGCAGAGCTGCGTGAAGGTCCTGGTGCATGTTAGGGGAATAATAAAGATTAAAAGAGCAAATATCTATAAGCAGAAGCTTTGTGATGACATAAGTACCATTCTCATTCAAGCTAGTTATGAAGTGTCTGCTTTTTTTTTTGTTATCTTAAACTTTTCTTACCCTTGAGAATAAACACAATATTCTTTTGGCTGAAGAATACTGATATTGTTTGAGATTAATTTACTGTTGAGAAGAGGTTTTGGGTTTTGATGGTAAAACTTTCTTTTAAGGTGTTGTAATAATGTAATGGGAAACTGAGCTCCCATGAAATAGGGAATGAGCTACACCTGTGAATTGCTTTGCACAACATTAGTTTATGTAAACTGTTTAAACGTCATCCCTTTATTTCATTAGGAGTAAAGCCTACAGAAATGCAAAAGCAAGACTGTAAAACATTGGTATATGAAGCAACATTCTCCTTTTTGAATTTGCAATTAATGTTCAGTCTTATTACAGTTGGAGAATGGCCCCTTATCCTCTCCCCAGTTGCCCAGTGACTCCAAGGTGTGACATCCTGCCTATAAAATCATAAACAGTTCAAAGTGCTTAATGAAACAGTAACAGATTAGTGATGGAATGGGGAAGTGACTACAAATCGAAGGTGTTGCAGGATAACCTCAGGAGCTGGACGAACACACTTTAATGAATGATAAAAGTCAAAGCAGGCTGAGGGGTGTCAGGGTCTTTGGGGGCTGAAGGAGGCAGGAGGTGTTGGGATGCTGAGTGGACACCTGGAAGGAAAAAGCCATGGCTGGTGCTTCCTTAGGGCTTGGAGGGATTCCCGTGCCTTGTAACTCCCCTGGTCAAAGGCTGCCTGTGATCCGGAGCAAGGACTGAGTGCAGAAACTTCCCGCAGCTGCTTTAACCCCCTAAACACATGTGTTGTCCTGTGCCTCAGGAGGGAGTGACTCCTCCCCCAGTCGTTTTCAAAAATAATTCAAGACCATGAAAAAAATACTCTATTTATTACTGCTCTTGTTATTAAAGGGTGTTCAGAAACCTTTCTTAACTAAATGGTTTGTTGCTGCAACTTTGCCACACCTTTTTTTCTTGCTGCTTAAAATAAGCAGAAAGTCTCCTGTTTCCCACCTCCATGCCCTTACTAATATGAGCAGAGGAGGAGCATATGTGAAGTTCAGCATGCAGCACTTAAAGGTGGGCTTTTTCTCCTTCCACAATTCAGAGGAGAAAATAAGTTGCTGCATATCCACTTAGTAATTAGAAAAAATCAGAAGGGATTAATTTTCCAATTCAGCCCATATCAGAATTCAAAGACTTTGTGGATTTCAAAGCAATTTTTGGAGCTTAGTGTACATTACGAGTTTTGAAGCTGTATTTTATGTTGTTATTCTGCCAGCTTATTGGCAGAAGAGTTTCATGTGTGTGTAATTATTAGTGAGACAGGATGAGTCACAAGGTAAGGATGTGCAGTTTTTAACATCTGATGTCATTTCAGCAGGCAAATTTTATGTTAGTAACAAACAAAAGCAGCTCAGAGTCCTTTTTGTAATGCCTCTGCATCTCGAGTCCTCACCTACAACAGATCTGTTTGAATATTTGCATATGATGCTAAGGAAGGTTCAGATAAGTAACTGCCTTCCAGCCACTGATGGTGTTTTATGGCAGTCTGAATTAAATTGTGAGATAGTCACAATCAGTAGATTAGTCCAGTCATTTACTCCCTTAAGGGCTTGCAGGAGCAAGACTGATTTTTCTTTTCCCCCCAAACTTCTTTCCAGAGTTTCTTTGACATGGTGCAACTCTGGAAACCACTCAAAATGTAAGGACATATTGCCAAAGATCAAATTTATATCTTTTCCTTGGTTATATCTGTTTTCTTCAATTTCTGTTGAAGGCTTGTAGTGTGTGTTGGGTTTTTTTATCTCTGTGATGAGGTCTTGAACGTTTTGTATTTGTACTGCTTTGTCACTCAGTGCTTAATTAGGCTGTGGCCCTCATACCAGTGGATGTTGTACAAGTCGGGGTAAAAGTGTAAAAACCTATTTATTGCTGAATGCTAGGAGTTCTGATGAGCAGATATTACTCAGAACTTGCTCTGTTCTTTTGTTCTTCCCCAAACATTTGTTACTGACCATTTCCAAAGCCACGGAATAGAGAATTGTCAGTCTTGGTCTGATCACTGTGCCCATGCCTGGCTACTGATTCTTTCAGCCACCTACCACTTGCTGTAATGTGAGTTAAACCTCAAAATATTTGGTTAAAAATGGTCTTTGAACATATGGTAATTCTCAACTTTTTTTTTTTTTTCCTTTCTTGATCAGTCCTCCAGATGAAAGTAGTGTAAAATCCTCACATAAATTAATCCCACTGCCTTCTGTGATTAAATTTGCTTTTGTGTCTGCATCTGCCTGAGTGAACGCATTTGCCTGTGGGATTTTTTTCTTTAAACAACCTCTGTGCCTCCCCCTGTCTGCCCCAACCTTAGCAGCAGCCTGCAGGGGTAACCACCAGTCTTTGGTATGTGGGTGATGGCTTGGTGTTGAATTTATGGAGGTTATGCAGAGGCAGGGAGAAAAGACTCTGTAATGGGGTTGCCTGAGTATCTCAGGGGTTTTTGCTGTCTAACGTGATGGGGCTTAGCAGCGGTGTTGCCTTCTACCCTCACACTGGGGTATATTTATTTTTCAAATACAGGTAAATCGAGCTGTGCCAGATGACACCTTCCACATTCTCTGGAAGCTTCCAATGGCATCTAACCCTTGAATGGATAAATGCTCCTGTCCAGGTGTCTTGTGTCAGTGTCACAAGCTTCTGTCAGGCCTCTTGGGTTAAAGTTTATGAAAGACACTTCTTCAAAGCCAGAGCAGTTCTTTGGAAAATACTTTGAGCTTGTTCAGGGCAAATAAGTTCCGTGATTTTTAAACTCTTCTGTCCTGGCAATATCTGTGGTTACCTGATTTCAGCAGTGAGATTAGGATTTTTGGCCTGTGCAGCTGGAGGATAATTGCTGCGTGTCAGCCTGTCTTAACTGCCTGCTGCAGGTCAGTTTTACTCCTTTGTCTACATAAAGGAAATTTCTCCAATAAGTTAAGATTAAAAACTGTTTTAAAGATACCAGAAATAGGAAAAGATAGATTTTCAAGAGTATTTGGGTTAGGTGTTTTCTCATCTGTTTTGAAAAGTACTGTTGTAAAAGTCTGCTGGGGAAATGGCAGGGAACAGTGCCATTTTATTCCTCTTTTTTGGGCAGTCTCAAAGGATACTTTATTGTGTTTCTAGGTCCAAATGTTGAGTTTTTAACCCCTTCTAGGATGTATTAGATTGTAGAGACAGTAGTAAGATAAATGGATTTTGATCTTTTCTTGAAAGTTGCTATCTTTTTCCTAAAAGATGGTGGACCCTACTCTAGCAGAAATGGGGAAGAATCTGAATGAAGCAATGAAGATGCTGGAAGACAATCAGAGGTGTGTGCAAAGGATACAATAAAAAACAGCAGCTGTTTGTGCTAAGGGGAGGATTATTTGTGTCACTGGTATTAAGCAGAAAACCCCCTCATTTTCCTGGTAGTTTAAGGTCACATTGTCATTCTGAAGCTTACACCTATACAAATCACCTTTGTTTCTCAAATGTTGGGATTTTTAAAGTAAATGTGTACATTTTTATGCATGCTCTGTAATACTCAAAACAAGTCTTTTTTCAGAGTTAGGATTGTTTTTTCATTATTGCAGTGCAAGTGATTTTTATTTCCTGTATATATGAGATTCTTCTCTAAGCTTTCTGTTAAAGAACTGAAAAACCCAAACAACTTGGCAACTCTTTTATTCAGTCGGAACTAAACTTTTGTGTAGGTCT
Organism: Callaeas wilsoni; assembly: GCA_013398955.1. Lineage (NCBI taxonomy): Eukaryota > Metazoa > Chordata > Aves > Passeriformes > Callaeidae > Callaeas > Callaeas wilsoni. Next base: position 24,652 of record VWPU01014277.1, on the reverse strand, counting down.
CATCTAGTTTATTTCTGAACCTGTTGTCAGTGAAATAGAAACGTGTCAGTAGGTATTTCTGCAAGTCAAAGTCAATTACATGTTTGATGTTATAAAACACAAACTAAATACAGAGTTTATTCTGTGTTCTTAACTTAGGAAAGTGGAGGAGGAAAATGAAAAGAAATATGCACGGAAGGATATTCCTGGACCACTCCAAGGCAGGTAGGCAGCAACAATTTTTAGATAATGCTCTTTTCAAAATCTTAAACTACACATAGCATGTTTGTCTTCCAAGTGACTTGTATTAATGGAAAAGTTAACATTTTCCAGGCGTCATCATAAACTTTTTCCTATACTCACATAGGGGGGAAAAAAGTAATACTATAATCATACCAACTATTTTCATTCTCATGTAGAAAAGAGAAAAAAAGATTACTTGTCCTTGGTGACTGAAATTTTGAACTCTTGGAATCCAATGAAGTATTGGTGCCTACAGCTGTGATTGAGACTCAAAGCAAACATAAACAAGTTTCTGTTGGATTAAAGTATCCAGATTAAAAAAAACCCCTGAGACTGATAAGGTAGAAAACAGTAAAAAAACAAAAAAAAACCCAAACCCCAGAAACCTCCCACCATTTCAGCACAGCTGTCTTTAGAAATTCAATAGAGCTCTTGTGCATAAGGCAGCTAAGACCGTTGTACCTGAAAACTAAGAGTTAAATTGGTTGTGTCCTCTGTGGGAGATGATCCTGCAGGAGCTCAGCCTAGCACTTCAGAAAATATTGCAAAAGCTATTTAAGTCTCTGCTGTGCAGAAACTGACCCTGGTTTTGAGTGGAGACACTGAGTTTTCTTTTCTATGCATAAAAAGCAATTTCAACTGTCAATGTAAGTTCTTACACTACTGTAAATTTTAGTTGGAATTATAAAAGTTGAGGTGTTGTGGCTCTTTCCCAGTTTTACCATGTCATGTGAGAAGTCTAATATAGCTTGTGGCTGCCAGAAACTGGGATTTGTAGGGAATTGTTGAAGAGATGTGCTGAGTTATGAGCTGAAGCTGGTTCATGTGAAGGGAAATGAGAATCCTTAGCTACTACCTTAGTTGGCTGTGTAGCAATAAGAATTCAGTGTTGGCAAGTTAGGCTTTTCAGACCAAATTTTCAGGTATCAGTAGATTTGTTTTTCTGAGTCTCCTACTATAAACAAGTAGGATTTTGAATTGGTTCAGCATCCTCATCTTTGCAATCAGTTTTTCTGAGACCAGGGAACCATTTTTGGTGGTGTACTCACCATTCAGTAAAAGTGCAGAGTTCCAGATGGCCTCTTTTAGATGCTGATATTTACCTGTTTGTGTCTTTTTGATGTGGTTTTGTTTCCCCTCCCAGTGGCCAGGATATGGTGAGCATACTTCAGTTAGTTCAGAACCTAATGCATGGAGAGGAGGAAGAGGAAACTTCACAGTCCTACAGGTAAGGCCAGTATCAGTTACTCTATGTGGAAGACACCTGATTTTGTCATATCTGATCATTATAGAACTTACCCACTTAATTTTAAGTTCTATATGTGTTTCAGTATATATAATTTCTCTATATATTTTAGTATATATACTTCTATGCGTAAGTATATATATTATGTATTTTAAAGTGTAAAATATTGTGCAACCAGGTAACTTTTTAAAGGCACCTTACATTGTATAGTGAAGCAGAATAATGCATGAGGCTTGGCTTTCTTAAAATTACAAAGCTTTCATTACTAATTACTAAATTGAGTTATACGAGGGAATTGTTTCTCATGTGACAGCTCTTTTTTTCCACTTTCTGAAAGTTGTTTTAAGTCAGAAAGTCTTAAAGCTTTGAATACCAATAGATTTTTTTATCACATATCTGTGTAGATTTTAAAAGGAAAGGAAATAAAATGTTTCCATTTTTCAGTAAAATGGAAATAGTACTAACTGACCTGCAGAGGATTACTGAAACCTAACATTCAAAAAACATGTTCAAGATTTAAAAACAAAACAAACCCAACCAACAAACAAAAAACCCCAGCAAAGAAAAGCCGTGCCTCTAAAAATAGTAATAGTAAGTGTCCTGAATTTTCTGTGCGTAGGAGAGAAGGGTATGTGTTTAATGCACTTCAAGCCCCCGTGCAGATAAGGTGCTTCGTTCCAGCTCGTGTTGGCTGGTTCAAAAGCAGGAGCTGTTCCTGCGAGCAGCTGGGCCAAGTGAAGTGCTGTGTGTATGTGCACTGGCAGCTTAGTGTGTCATACACAACGGCAGGAGGGTGGCTGTGATATACTGCACTTCTCTCTGCTAAATATTTAAACTGCATGTCAACCAGTTCTGCCACTCTGCATTAAAAATCCATAAACCCCATGTTACTGTAATGCCCGTGACTTGGATTTGGTTGGCAGTTCCTCTGTTCTGGCTTGCAGACTTCAAAACGTTGGTGAACAGGGGCACATGGCTCTACTGGGACATAGTTTGGCTGCTTATATATCTGTGCTGGACAGGGAAAGACTGAGAAAACTTACAACCAGGATCCTTTCTGACACTACTCTCTGGCTCTGCAGGCTTTTCAGGTGAGTCCTTGGGAATCATTTGTGTGACAAGGTAGTGATAATGTTTAAAAATGGATGTGACTGGACCGAGGATGTCAACAAAAGAAACAACTGTGCCACAAACTTAGAAGTACTTGGAAAATCTGAAACACAACTTTAACCTAGCCTAAAGAATGTCAGGTTGCATTATCTTTAAAATTAGCAGTCCAGAATTTACATCTATGTTAAAACCAGAATGAAGCCTTTTGTGTGTTTCCTCCCACTCTCCACTCTTAGTAGGCAAGGTTTTGAGCTCTCTGAAGGCAATCTTAAAGGAACCCAGATGGTTTTTTTTCTTACTCTCTCTCTGAGTCTAAATGGAAATATGTACTAGGCTTCTCTCATTATTAATCTCAGCCTCTCTGATAAAAGTTTTCTTTTAATCTACTTTAACCTGGGAAAATAAAAGATTTTTTTTCTTCTCCATCCTCTGGCAAGCTCCTTTGCTGGTCAGTGTTATTTTAGTCCCTAAACTGAGTGTTGGTTTTGTTGATCATATTTACTTGGCTTCTCTCACAGGTATGAAAATGGATCAGCCTATTATCATGAAGATGATCGTGAAGGTCTCCTAAAAATCTGTCGACTTGTAATTCACACCCGCTATGAAGATTATACACTCGAGGGATTTAACGTGCTCTACACTAAGCAGCCTGTCATATACATTAGTTCTGCAGCCAGAACAGGCCTGGGCCAAGCTCTCTGCAATCAGGTAAAGTCAGTCAGGGGGGTTTTAGCTGCAGCTAGAACCTACCTGGCTTCATATTGCCTGCATAGCTTTGGTGATTTTGACAACTTATTTTTCCTCATGGTGGAAATAACAGCAAAGTAAGCAGAGTCCATACTGGGCATAACCTCAGCTGTAGTGGACCATACATTTAAAATAAAACCATTTGTCTGGGAAAAATAATTTGAATTTTTACTTACAGCCTGTGTTTTGCAGCAGTGATACAGTGGGAGGAAGAAAAATTTTCTGAATATTTCCAGTGAAAGGATCCTGCGTGCTAACTTTTTAAAAAATGAGTGATTGTTTCTAGATTGCATTGTGCTTTACGTAAGCTGTTGGTCATGTGAGATAGACCTGAGCCCAAACATCCATAATTTGTCCTGTGCTTTTTCTTTATTAATTTGATTATAAGTTTTAGCAGAAAACTTACTTTATAATGTAATATTAAGGTTTCTGTTGTCATACTGCTTTTTGTATCACTCTGTATTTCTGTGAACACATGAAATGGGTATTTCTCAGTTGAAATTCCATCATTTCTATTGCAGTTAGGGTTGCCCCTTTCCTGCATGTGCCGTGTGCCTTGTAACACTATGTTTGGATCTCAGCACCAAATGGTAAGTTTGTCTTCCCTAAGAGCTCTTTCTGTGTTTTGGTTGGTAGGCTTTTGCCTCATTAAATGAATATCAAGTATGTTGTTAGGAAAAGCTGTTAATATATTTACTTTTTCAACCTGTAAGTCTTCTGTGTTAAAGCTGTATGAATCATAGATGGAAATTTTCTAAAAGCAGTTTGTATCTTGGTCGTGTCATTTGCAAAATATTTTGATGGCTTTTAAGTAAAGTGCTTTTTAGTGCAAGATTTCTACGATAGGAGCAGTTGGAGTACTTTCACAAACTATGTGGTGTATTTGTGTTTTATTTTTCACAAATGCTTTATTTGGCCTTCAGATTATTTTGCCTTTGAGAAGAAGAAACTGCAAACCACAAAGACATTGAGAATGTTTCCTTTCAGAACTTCAGAATGCTGTTCATTTTCAGTCTTAATGCATTTTCCTAGTTCAGCAGAAACAATTCAGTGTTTGACAAACATATTGTTTTCTTACTGATACCAGGATGTTGCTTTGTTGGACAGAGTGATTAAAGATGATGTTGAGTCTGGAAAACTGCCTTTGTTGCTTGTGGCCAATGCTGGTAAGTGCTGTGGACAAACAATCACAAAAACCCCCATGCTATTTCTTGAATACATATACAATAAAAAAATATTTTCTTAAACAGCTCAGTGGTTGCATATCAAGAAATATCAGGAAATATCTTAATGACCACACAATAATTATCTGTCTAGAGGGGATTTTATTTAACTGATTTAAATTTGGATTGTACTGTTACAGTTATGCTTATGTCAGTTGATGTATTAATATGACTATAACTTACTTTAGTGAGTGCAGATCTCTTGTTAAAAATCAGTTTCACATGAGCACTTCAGAATTTTTTGATGGATGTGCCATCAACTTTAGCTTGAAAAATTAGATTTTTCTTCTAGTTAATTAAACACATGTACAACATTTGCTTTAAGTACGAATGACGGAGGTGACTGTTACTTGCTTGGGAGCTGGAGAATGATCTGAAATGTTAATCAGTAGAAGAGGCTCATTTGGAAGAGCCTCAGTTTGCAGGCTGATCCTCTGTCACTGCCCTTTTCCTGTTCAACCCAGGGACTCCAGGTGCTGGGCACACGGACAAGCTGGGCCGGCTGAAGGAGCTCTGTGAGCAGTACAAGATGTGGCTCCATGTGGAAGGGTATGGAACTGGAGACTTATTTCTCTAGAATTCATTGAAAAGTCTGCCTAATAGACACCATCTAATTTGACAGTTCACAGAGAGCATAAGGCCAGCTTTAGTTTTGTCATAGTAAGCATTTTATATGGTTATCATTTTGTTATTGTGAGATAGAAATTGATTTACATACCCAGGAAGAATTAATTGGAGAGGTAATTTCAGCACAGATTAGCGATTACTTTTATTCAGATGGTAATCGTATCTGCCCTTGCTTTGAAGAGCTTGAAATATGAATAAAAAGACCTTCCAGGGTCAGGGAGGCCTAAAAAGACCTTCTAAGTCAGGGAGGACATTATACAGTGGTTATTGAGAATGAAATGACACTTCAGTGTTGTCAAGAAGGCTGCAGCAAGAGCAGTGTGCAACAGAACTGGGAGGGGGATTAAACCAAGAGAAAAAGAAATTCCAAGAACTTGGACAATGCCAACGCAGACTCTGTGCTCTAAGATCATACTTTCTGAGCCTGAAATAGAGACTGTTTCTCCTGGTATTTTGTAGAATAGCTATATTTGCATACTATTTATTTCTGATACCAAATTGATCCTAAATTATGGATAGGATCTTGGGCGATGATTTCACTGAAGGTTGGACTGCAAGTTTTTAGATTGAAGTAGATTTTTACTTTTGGGTTTTCAGTCTCAGAATACCAAGTAGCAACATCTCCTGCATTGTTAATGAAAAATATGTGAACAAAAATTACCTCCCTTTACACATCAATATGAAATATTTAAACCGCAAATTAAAATGCGGTCTCTTAATACATATTTAATATATGCTAAACTCACTTTTTTTTCCAGTGTGAATCTGGCAACTTTGGCTTTGGGTTATGTCTCCTCTTCTGTACTGGTATGTTTCACTATATCTAGAAACTTAATAATGTGCTTGTGTAAAGTTAATCAAAATATATATGGCTTATATTGTGCTTATTGTAATAAACTTCAGGCTGCTACAAAATGTGACAGCATGACTCTGACTCTGGGTTCCTGGCTGGGGCTCCCAGCAGTGCCTGCAGTGACACTCTACAGACACGAGGATCCATCCTTGGTATGTTCAGCTTCTCACTCTCCCTTCTCAAGATCCTGGAATTTTGCTTCTGATCACAGTGTGCTGACATGTTCTGCATAAGCATCTAAATTATAATTTCCAAAGCTGGCAAAAGTGGCAGCATTGAAGAGAGGTTAACAGTGGTTTGTTTGTTTTCCTCCTCAGTCCTTGGCAGCAGGGCTGACGTCGAGCCAGCCTGTGGAGAAGCTCCGTGCCCTGCCCCTGTGGCTCTCCTTGCAGTACCTGGGCCACGATGGCATTGTGGAGAGGATAAAACATGCCTCACAACTGGTGAGCAACAGCTCAGCAGTGCTTTATGACTGCTCTTGACAGATCTTTCTGGTGATTGTGATGTGTTGTAGAAGACTCAACTAAAATACTGCAGTTGTTGACAGTATAACATTGGGTCATATTGTTACACACATGATGAAAGCACAGGAAAGTGTTTGAGGGAGAGATGTGCTTTTACTATTAGACTGTATGTATTTTTTTATCAATGAGAAAAAAAAAGTCTTTGTTCTTTCTGGACAGTGAAGTAACATAATCACTTCCTTTTTGTCACTTCTCTTAACTATTTTTGCTCAAAAGCTCTTTAGAGAGACTTTATTTTCCTCCTCTACTTGACATCATATTGATTTAAGTAATAGTAAGGTACTTTTAGTAAAAAGGACTTCACAACATTTCTTGAGGTACAAGTGTACTATGTTGGGAGTCCTTACTTTAGGGAATGTTAAGGTCCAATATAATGTGTTAGTTACAAAATGCAGTGCTTATATGCAAAATGTACAGAAGCTACTGGCATGAAAGACCTAAAAGAGTGACAGTATCATTAGTCATTAAGATTTTGTGGCATCTAAGATTGATCTTAGCTTCCATAACAGTCTATTAATAGCCTTAAACCACAATGTAAGAATGTCTTTTCTAATGAAAAAACATTAGCAAACCATCATAACCAGTGGCTGTGGTAGCTTTGAGAAAATTAACTTCTGCTACACACTGCTTTAGTTGGTCACTGGAGTTGTGAGATCTCTGCACCTTTGTAATCAAATACACCAAGACTTTAATGAAAATCACTTTGTAGTCAGTGTTTTACTAAGCCCAGAAAATATTTTTCCATTAAATTCTAAATTTACAAATTAAAACTGGATGAATTTCTGACATGTTGTAGGGGTTTGCTCAAAAATAGAGATTATGGTAGTGACTGTTTAATGTTTTTCAGAATAATTCTCAACTTCTAAAACTGTATTTTTCTCTTCCACTTGTTCTTCTGCTCTGGTCTTCTAGAGTCAAAGGCTGCTGGAAAACTTGAAAAACTTGGATTTCATTAAAACTTCGGTACAGTCTACTTTTAATACTTTGGTTGTATATCTTCATTTCTGCCTGTTAATTGATAAGAATAACTTTGACTAGAATAAATTATTTTAAAATATTACTTAAATCATAGCCATTGCTTTGAAGACACTTGGGATCTTCCTAATTAAGTTCTGGTGTTCAGTGAAATTTCATGGCTTGGTTGTGTGTGACCTGTGGATCGTGTTTGTTCCATTGCTCTGTACTTGTGCACCAAGGGGAGTGCAGAAGAGCATCCAGAAGTTGTGTTCAGAGCTTGATTTAATTGCATTTAGAGCATGGATTAGCTCAGTAATACATCTATGAAACCAGTTTCTGTAAGTGTCTCTAATATATTCTGGCTGCATCTTATCCTGCTGTCGGATCATATTGTGAACCCTGTGAAATTGTACACAAAAATTATCCCAGCTGAGGTTTTTACACCAGAAATAGTTTTGGGGATTACAGCAAATGTATTAATTCCAAATTCAATTTCTGTGAGATGTCCTGTCCAACAGAGTTTGATGATTTTACTCCCTGACCCCACACCCCAAATTTTAATTGATATTTTATGTATAGAAAGTTTAGTCAGCTTACTGAGTAAACTGTAGAGTATTAATGGCCTTGGGAGTTCAAGTTACTGTATCACTTACCCTTCTACTTAAATAAATCCTGCAGTTTTAGGATTGTGAAATGTAGCCTCAGATTGTCTCCAAAAGTAGCCCGGTCCATCAATTATAAACTTACTTTTCCTGCTGGAACTTTCTTGATGTTCCCCAGTGTTTCTGGGGTGATTTCCAAGAGAGCTCAAGCTTTGCTCAGCAGCATAAGGAATTATACAGGGTGTTAGATCTTTAAAAGAACAGGGGAAAATTTTTTTTTTTCTTTTGGAGGTTGAAGATGAACTGAGTTCACCAGTGGTGGTTTTCAAGTTTTTCCAGGAATATTCAAATAGAGGTATGTGATTTATTTAAAACCAAACAACAAAAGAAAAACCCTCTCTATACAGTATTTTAAACTAATTCACCAAATGAATTTGAGATATGTGATGTAGTACAGTTCTCTCATGTAACATGCTTTTAAAAAGGTTGTGAATGCTGATCATAATCTGTGACAAATCATACATGTGATAGCTTCTTTTTTTAGACAGACTGCAGTGTTTTAAATTTTCATAACAAGTAATTTTCTGCCTTCTTGAGTGAGAAGATTTGCATATGATTTTGATCTTGAGAGCAGATGATGGAAGTCTCTTACAAGCTGCAGGCTGGGTATGAGTGTATTGGTGGGGAAAGATTTTGGTTTGGTCAGGTTTTCTGTTCCTTTCAAACATTTCATAGCTAGTGGCAAGTACCATGTTGCTGTGGTTTACTGATTACAGTTCCTGTTGCAATAATTTTAAAGCAGCAGAACACATTAGGAAGAGCTCTGGAAATGCTGTCACAGGTATTAAATATTGCAGCCTACTGTGACAAGATTTTGCTTTGTGACAACACTGGTTGTATTTCCATTGGGGCATTTTAACCTCAAAACTCAGAAGTATTTTACTGGTTTGGTTTTTTTTTAAACTATTACATTGAACTCTGTTTTATTTCTAGTATTTATCATGTTCAACATATTTTCACAAAAACAATCATGTCCATCTGCTCCAGGCCCAGTGCACGGTGTCGATGTGTTACACTAGCTAGGAAATGTAATTGTCTTTTATCTAAATTTTAGGTTGCCTTTTGTTTAATTAAGTATATAAAAATCCACTTCTGTGATTCTTCTGTCTTTGGATTCAGATCAGACCTCACATGCTGCACAGGCCTCAACTATTCAGCACCCCATAATAAGCAATGAAAGGCACATTTATGACACCTTCAATCAGTGGGTAAGAATGGATGCTTTTCTCTTTAGGGAAGGGGAAGTGGCAGTGGAATTGGTACAGGGGGTCACCAGGAGTTACAAACCCTTTGTTAGATAGTTTGAAAGATATTCTCCATCTGATTTCCTTTGCAAAACTTGTAGCTGTTTAAAAGATTCATTTGCTCTGAAGCAAAGTTGCTTTCACATTTCTGATCATTTTACACATATTACTACTGAAATCATTCCTGAATCTTAAGCTGTTGGTTTTTCCCTTGGTCTTGTGGGAATATGTGAAAACTTCAGAATTCTTTCAAATCAGCCAAATGCTCTGTTGCCAATGTCCATGTATTCTTGAACAGACAGCTGCTTTTTGCAGCTCTTGAGTTAGTTCTAGAAGCCTGTGCTGGCAGAGCTGAGCACATGGCTGTTTTGGATCCCTTGTGCAGTAATCATGGCACACCTAATGGCAGTGACAATTTTGCAGAAAATTCTGACTTGTAACACTTGCAACTTATCCCAAATTTTCGTGATCTGTCAGACTCAGTCGTCTCGCCCCCAGGGTGAAGTATTTTGGTGCAAGAACTGATTTTGAGAGAAAACTGCGTGCGTGTTGTTAACTTACCTGAGGCAGAGCCTGAGGCAGAGCCTGCAGGAGCCGTGCTCTGTCCAGTTCCCTAACTGTGCCTTCTCCCCGCAGCTGGGAGAGCAGCTGGCACAGCTGGTTCCTGCCAGTGGAGTCGATGTGGTGGAGCTGGAGGATGAAGGCACGTGCGTGCGCTTCAGCCCACTCATGACTTCTGCAGGTAACATTCACTCCTGACAGCGCCTTGTAAAGGCTGGGCTTTGCTGTGGAATGGTACAACAGTCTCCTGGGGTAAAAGCAGATGTGCTCAAGAAGCTCCTCAGGATCTTCTCCTGTGGGGAGGATTTTCTTACAAACAAACCAAAACCACCTCAGCTTTATCATTCTGCTGACCTCGGCACTGGGTGCATTAGTGAGAGCCCAGCTGTTGTGGGTCACATTGCCTCACTACTTCTGCAGAGAAAGACTTCCTGGTTACTTTTTAAACTTATTAGGAAAAGCAGTTAATTAGGAAAAGCAGTTGAATTCCTTCTCTCAGCTGCTTGTCACCAGATGCCTGACCTTTCTACACAGGTGTTTCAACACTGCAGTGGTGCTTGTGTTCAAAATACAGCTACTTAGCTACAATAATTATTTACTAAGCCTCTAGGGTTTTCTATAATTACTGGTGGAGGGGGGATATAAGAAAAGAATCTGTGTTTTGGAAAGTGTCTTAAACTTCCTTTTAAGCCAGCAGTGTTGTACTCTTAGTTCAGACTGCAGAAGCACAGAGCAGTGTGCAGGGCTCAGGGGGATGCAGTGTCTCCTGTTGGCTTGTGTGGGGTGAGTGGCTTAGGCTGTAGAACAGCTGACACTGAAGTGAGAGGGTCCTGATGTACACAGAACAGCAGATTTTAGGATAAAATTACTTGGTGATGCTGTGATGTTTTGTTTTAAACCAGCATGGAAGCTAATTCATGACCAGCTAGGCTATGAGAAGAGGATGTTTGTGGGTTTTTTTAATGCTAGCTACTGATGTAATGTAAAAGAGTATTGTAACCTATCCTTACTAGTTTGTAACATGAGAAAATCCTTTATATTAGGTTTTTATGAAGTCCTTACTTCTTTTCATTTTGATGTATCAGTGCATAGATAACTGAACCAAAAACCTACTTATAGAGACCAAGATATTCAATACTATCTGTAAATTATATTTGTGATTAACTTGCAGAGCGGCTCCTTTACAAATTCTTTAATTCAGACATCTGTGTCACGTCCATCACACTTACCACACACTAACACATCTGCTCTCTAGTTTTAGGAACTGAAATACAAGACATTGATCAGTTGGTAGACTGCTTAAAAATGAAGATACCAGTGTTGACAAGCACACTGCAGCTGAGAGAGGAGTTTGAGCAAGAAGTGAGAAGAACAGTTGGCCTGTTGTATATTGAAGATCTTGGCTGGCCAGGGTTAGGTGTTGTGAGGTAAATTATTTTCTTCGTGCTGCATTTGCAAAGACTGTGCTTGAGCAGACAGGAGTACATGGTCTCATCAGTAGTGATTTGGATGTTTCGTTTGCTAATTGTTATCTGGCTTTGCACCCAGTTGAAGCTTTTGAGTGCTTTTTAGGAAATTGCCTTTATAGTTATTTTCTTTGATTATTTCTTAAAGAAAAGCTGAAGAGCTGCTTTGGGCAGCAGTTGTAACATTGGAGGCAGTGTGTGTGTGTGAGATATGTAATGAACAGTGCATCCCACTGTCTTTAGCCAAGCATAACTTGTATTTTTATCTATAATGGCACTCACTGATATGCTGAACAGACTTCAAAAAACCAAGTGCCTGTTCTGATCCTTGGATGCAGTCTTCTGGGAAGGATTCCGTATAGTCAAAACCGTCCAGGTATAATCAATATAGCAACCAGAAATCTGTTGTGTTGAGTTTGCAGCAGCAAGCTCGGCCCACCCCACAATCCCTGATGACAAATGCCAATAAGCTTGCTGGTAGGAGCTGTAATGTTCTGAGGTTTTTTTGTTTGTAAAATACAGGAATTTGTAGAAATCTGCTAAACGTGTAGGTGCTTCTGTATGTACTGTAAAGTGGAATTACTATCTCTTGGCTTGGTTTGAAGGTACAACTATCACAGTGATGGGAAGAATGATGACAAACAAGAAAAAGAACTGGAAAAAATCAATACAGAACTTCTGAAAAAGTTAAATGAACTGGAGTCGGATCTCACTTTTTCTTTAGGTAACTGCACTATTTAAAAGAACTTCTGTTCAAGCTAATAGTCCTTCTCCTAGCTGTGCTAGAATGATTTGATAGGTCATTATAATGCAGAATGAGCTGCTGCCTATGTGATTATTGCAGAAGGAACACCTCTAACTGTTTCCTCCTCCCCCCTGTTTCAGCTGGGGAGTGTTCACCAGGTGAGCAAGGTGCACTGTTCTCAGAAATCCTTGTGAAAACTGATGTGTGGGCAACTAGACCAAGAAGGGTTTCCTTGTCAGGAAGAAAAAAAGCTGCAGCATTCCTCTGTGTAAACTGAGCCTTCTCAAGTAGTGCTGGATCTAGTGTAAAGCAGATCTCCTTCCAAAGCCGCTGGCACTGATGGCTTCACTGCTCTCTGTGGCCCAATTAAAAGCTTTAGATGACTTTTGTGAGAATTAGCAACACTTTCACATTTACACAGTGCCACATGATAGCTGAAATGGTATTAATTTGCTTATTCAGAACTCTGACTGTTTTCTAATCAGCTGTCAAAAATTAAGTGCCCTACAGTTGTGGAACCAAGTAACCTGTAAGTGGCAGAAAGTTAAGGAGTTTAAAGCATATTCAGCCCTGATATTTATAATACAACTCCTTGACTGTTTAAAATACCCACTGTTGCTGAAGTTATGTTTTCTGTCTTTGAAAACCCCCAGGGCTGAACTTTCTTGGTCTGCGTAATTTGTACCCACACAGATCCTGCCCATAGGAACTGGACGGGGGGGTGTGTACTGGGATTTCCAGATTCAGAGCACGAGTGCTGCAGCCCTTGCAGGATTGCAGATTTGTTCAGCACAAAGACCTGACTCTCCCTATGCCCCCAGGTCCCGAATTCGGAGGGCAGAAGAACTGTGTTTACATCGGCATGGTCACGGAGGATCTGGATGTCTCAGAGCTGGTTGAAACTATTGCAGCAACAGGCAGAGAAATTGAAGAAAATTCAAGAGTATGTATTAATAACTCACAAAATATTGAAGCACCTTTTTTTCTCCCCCTTCATATTGGCTTCAGGACGTGGTTTTGTTCATTGTGAAAGTAAAAGTTGTGCTTGCCCACCAGAGTTTTAATTACTGTGGAAGGAATAATCAGTGTCTACATACAGAGAATTATGGATTATGATATTGTGAGGATGTCTAGATTTGTGTTTGTGGTCCTGTGTGCAGTAGTTCTAATGAAAAACTTCAGTGGTACTGAAATAGCCTCATTTTATCATTCAGATTTTAATCTGTCAAAAACAAAAGTGAAGGTGTAGGTTGATTGTGAGCTGGTGTTTCTCTTCACTGCTAGATGTGGTGGGACTGAGAATCTTTACATACCAGCTTTAGGATAAGACTATGTTCTAAAATGTGTGAAAAATTTTAAATCGGTGTCTTAAACCCAGAAATTACAAGTTACCTATTGAAGTAATAAAGCTGATGATGCAACTCCTATTTGTCAAAGTATTTACCTGGAGTTCTCCAAATGTTCTCTAAAATAGAATTCCTAAGTGACCTGCATTATGTCTGTCCCTTAAAAATAAATAGAACTTCAGAAACGCTTTGCCTATTTCTGCTCATGGGAATATGTTGATTATGGCAATGAATTTTTTTCTAGCAGTGACTTCTGCCTACTCCTGACTCCCTGTGCTGCTTAGAGGGTGGCATGAGGAATACTTTGCCTGTAGAGCCCCTTCAGTTTTTTAACTCTTGTAGTGGAGAGGTTGGAACTGAATGGGCCCCTTGGATCCTGAAGGTTCCAGAGAGGAATGAAGTAGTGGAAGACTCAGAAGGGTGCAGTCCTTGCAACTGGCTACAGTAAATCCGTGGATCTTCACTGTTTGATGCAAAGCTGGGAAGCAGAGCCCATCTGGGAGTGCCTCTTGCCCCACTCAGATGAGGAGGGGTGGTACAAGAGGGAGGGTTTTAGAAAAAACCCGCATCAGTCCAGCCTGCCCCAAGGACATGCAGGAAAGGCACTGAAAGCAGGACCAAAGCTGAAGATGACTGGGCCAGAAGCACAGTGGTTCTTCCTGTACTCTGAATTCCACCCCACTGCCCTCGCTCCTGCAGCAGGGAGTACCAGGGGTATTGAGCTGCCATGGGGGTCAGTTCCTGGCTGGCCTCTCCCCGAGGGAAAAGGAGCAGCTTCCTCTTTGTCCTTTCATTACCTGACAGTAACACAAATTTTTGGCTTTTTGGAGGAAGTGCCTGTCCTTGTGCAATATTAAAACCAACATTAATATATGGAAATTATTTGTCTTGCACAAACAAAGACGTAGCTTCTTGGGTTTGTTCATTCCTTGCCCCTGCAGCTGTCCCAGTGAACTGCCGGTTCTCTGCAGTATGAAACACCTGGTGCTGGCTTGGGCTGCCACAGAGATCAGTGGCAGTTGTTCATGAGAGCAGAAGAACAACATGAACTTATAGGCTGACACATAGCTTGTTACTGTGAGGCTGATTTAAGTCCTGGGTGCTTCTAGGAGCCAAAATGTCCTCTCTAAACCTAAGCATTCTTCCCAGACATTCATCTGAGTACCATTTATATGCTAAGCAGGTCTTCAAAGAATTTGGGTCACAGGCTCATTTCTAAGTTTAAAAAAAAAGTACCATTCCTGTTTAAAATTACATTATTTCCTCTGGGTTTATGTGCTAAAAATCCTGCAGTCAGCATGTACATTTTTAAATTTATCGGCATAATGAAATAGAGATTGTCACATACTGTCTTAAATTAAAAAAAAATCTGACTACCTTGTCTCCATCCTGAAAACCTGAACTAAAAAGACAATTTCAAATCCAAATAATATATATCCTTATTTCTGGGTTTTATTAGCTGTTGGAAAACATGACTGAAGTTGTTAGAAAAGGGATACAGGAAGCACAGCTTCAGCTTCAGAAAGCAAATGAAGAACGACTGCTGGAAGAGGTGAGGCCACAAACACCAGCCCTGTGGTACCTTGAGGGTGCCTGTTACCCTGAGGGGCTCTTCTCACCTGTGTTGGATTGTGCTTTGCAGGGGCTGCTGCGACAGATCCCAGTGGTGGGCTCTGTGCTGAACTGGTTTTCTCCCTTCCAAGCCTCGCCCAAGGGAAGGACGTTCAATTTGACAGCAGGTAGGGCTCTGGGCACCTGCAGCCATGTCATGCTGGCATTGGGGCTGTTCAGTTCTGTACTCAACCTGCAGCACACATTCTGGTGCTGGTTTGATCATGAGTGACATAATCCAGCCTCATGATGTACAAGAACATGCTTTGCACTGTTTCTGTAACACCCAGTAAGAATCTTTTACTCTCATACAGTTTTCACTTTGTTCTTGCATGTTGAATCATGTTTTAAAAAGCCATGATAGACGCTGGCATTTATTAATAGAAGAATCATTCCTGTGACCTCTGGCTGCATTTGCTGGAGGAGTTTGGGGGTGTAAATACGTCAGCTGAGGGTAGCTTGGCTTGGAGTACATTGCTCCTCACGTGAGTGTATGTGCATCCTCTCCTGTGCTTCCAGGGCACTCGTGTTCCACTGTGTCCCTGAACAGGGTGTCTGCCTGGAATGCTGGTTTGGGATGTCACCTGGCTGTGGCCATCCTGATTAGTGCTGGTCTGTGTGCTAAACTGCATGTCCAGCAATTGGAGGACGGGTTAAAGCCAGCTGGGGCCTGGCATCAACTGGGCTGTGTGGGAAGCAGTGGTAAAAGGAATGGTACAATGTGAAAGACTATTATACTACTCTCAGATTTGTAGTATGTGTCTAGGATGCAGAAAGAGCTGTCTATAAGCTTTTACATCAGTGAGACCAATGTACCAACATAATACTTCCTGAAATTATAAATATTCACTGTAAAAGTACTGTGGCAGTCATAGGAATGAACATTCCTGGGCTCAGCAGAGTGTCTGTCATACCCAGGGCAGTGGCCCACTGTCTGTGTGTCTGTACCCTGCAGGGAAAGCTTCCTGCTGTGCTCAGGGCCTTTGTGACTGGATGCACCAGCTGGCAGGTCCTTAGAGCAGAGAACAGCCCATTCCCCTGGGAATGCTGACCCTGCCTGGCTGGATACCCCTTCCACGTGCACTGCTGCACAGCCTGCAGCTGGGAAGGTGTCACCTGCTCAGGGCAGGAAGGAAATGGGACTACAGCGTGAGGCAGTGCTGTGAAATGAGGCTGAGGGAAACATTCGCTTTCGAAGGCTCAGCACTCACATCTCTGTCTGGGCTGTCAGAAATGCATCATCCCTGTGTGGCAGTTTGAACTCAAACACTGCAGCTTCAGAAATAAGTTTTATTCAATTTTTTTTTTTTAACCTGCAGGCTCTCTAGAATCCACAGAATCTATGTATGTATCAAAGGCTCAAGGAACAGGCAGCACTCCACCACCAACTCCCACTTCCAGCCTTGCAAAGCAAAGACTTCCTGGTAAGTTTCTGTGTCTGAGTTTAATTTCTAAAACTTCCCTGACACAGGAAGACCCACGTGATTTTCCATCTTTTGTAACATCTGGAACTAGAGCTCATGTTCTACCACCTTAAAAACCTTAATGTACACATGGCACGGAACAGTGCCCCAAGCTGTTTTCTCCCCACATACTCTTCCTGGGACTACAGGAAGTCGTCCCATTAACTGAAAACTGCCCATGAAGTCTGGAATCTTCCTCTGGAATATTATGAGGTTACTGAGCTTTAAAAATGAGCAAGTAAACAAGCCAAAAGTTTTATTTAAAATAAAAGCATAATAACATGTAGTCATGTACTTCAGCAACTGCATTTCTGTTGCTACCAAACATTTTGTGGCCAAAGCCATTCTCAGGTGAAGATCTGTTAAATCTATGGCAGTCTCTGCATAGTTGTATTAGTAATTAATGCTGATTTGCCTGGGAGGAAACCCAGTTTTAACTCACATTTTGGGCTGGTGGCTTCCAGCCTGTGATTTTCAGTGCAGTTGTTTAACCTGGAATGATTTCAGTTTGTGTGCAGGCAGATTGGCTTCAGCTCAGCTTTATCTGTCTCTGCATACCCAGGATACAGTAAGAGGTGCTGTTACTTTGCAGAGCAGTCTGTAACTCAAGAGTGGGGTCTATGCTCAGGGTCCAAAGTTGCATGCAAACAAAACCTATTTTTCTGCTGTTACAAAATTCCAGTACTTCCTTTGGAAACTGAACTTGTGCACACCACTGTTTGTATTTGCTATCTTCATGGGTACTGAATGCTTCAAACACTTCACAGGTCAGAAAGCTTTCAAAAGGTCTCTGAGAAGCTGTGATGGGTTCAGTGAGACCAGTTCCATCAGCCACTGTGATGACCTGGACAAGATGGATCAGAGATCCCCAAATCTCTTCCCCAGCCAAGAGCAAGGACCTTTGGAGATGGAAAGAGCAGAGGAGCACAAGGAGGTGATGCAGGCAGTGACAGACACTGAGGAAATTGACAGTGACAAATCGCCACCAGACTGCAGCAAGGTAGAGGACCAAGTAAGTCCAAGATAAAATCCGGAGTGTGGATTTCAGACTGTGCTGAGGAAGCCCATGCCCAGGGAGGCAGGGTGGTCACGATGCACTGAAAATGTGAACAGTGCCACACACAGTACAGTAATAACTACTGTAACTCATTAACTGGGATTTTGCACAAATACACATTCCCTCCCCTGGGACAGAGATTTGTCTTATTGTACACTTGTTACAGTTGCTTTAATCCTCTCCCTGTCGGTGTCACCAAAGCTGTAGTGAAATTTATTAAGTGCTCATGAACGTTTGTAAAAACACTTGGCAGTTATCCTTCCTGCAGGAATCCACGCATGACAAGTTGCTAACTAACCACTCAGCCATGCCCATGATGAAAAATACAGTTGCACCCAATAATTATAAAACTCTCTTATGTTAGTATACTTTATAAAAAACAACTGCCAGTTGTTCACCTTTTTAGTATTTAAAATTCAGTTTAGCCTCTCCTGCAAAACACGTCCTGAAGCTACCCTAGTTCTGTGTTACTTCTTTTCTGTTACCTTACCCACACCCTGGCCAAGAGCCGTGGGGTGGTGGGCACTGGGGAGGGACAGGTGCCCTGTGGGTGGCAGTCACAGAGGAGCACTGGCCCACTGCCCCTTTGTTCCTGCTCTTGTACCACTTCACCCCCCAGCCACGGCCCTGGGTATGGTGGGACTGAGTTAGTGAGTTTTCAGCCTTCTAGAAAGCAATAGTGCCTCTGCATGCCTGGCCAGCTTCCTGCTCCTGCCCTGGGAAGGAGCACAAGGCACCGTTACTTTCCTTTGCACGGCATTTACACACCAAATACTGAACATGTTCATGCAGTGTAACTGGAGTTCTTTCTGTTGTGTATTTTTAAAGATAGTTGTAGTAAAGCTTGAAAAACCAATACATTTGTGATGGTTTCGACACTTATTTTTATTCAATCAGTAACTTACCTATGGTAGGAATTGTACAGAGTTGAAAGAAATTATTTAGGTTATTTACATACAGCACAACTTCAGAGTGTCTGGGACTACTTAATGCACAAGCAAAGCTTTGAATAAATCAAAATCCAACGTGTAAAAGTGTTTTCTGCCAAATCATGTTAATCACTTCACTGCAAATTTTCAGAGCCTCTTGTGGAAAAGACATCTTTGGCAACACTTGCTTTCCCCACATAACCTGATGGTGATACAAACCCTCCCCTCCCTCTAGAACTGGATACAAGTACTGCAGTTTGCTCCATTTGGGTTTTTTCCTCTCTCCCTTTCCACCTCCCCACAGGTACCCCTTAACACCATAATGACAGTAGTGGTAGTGGGACTTACTTTGATAATTGCAAAATTTGATGGTTTTGAATTGTACTGGCACCTGATTTGACTCTCAGCTTCTGAAGCCTGCAGTGCTGGTATGCCATGAACAAGGTTAATTTTGCTGGGGTAATTTTGGGGTAATTTATGTAAATCAGTGCAATTTTTTCTAAAGTGCAAAAGCAATTAAGTTGACTAGTCTTCCTCCTTGGTTTCTTTGGTGCAATGAAGTATGTTAATAAGAGTAATTTGTTGGGGATAAAAGTTATCACCACAAATATTAATTTTTAATGTTTTTATATTTGGAAATGTTAAATCAGTAGTTTTGTTGGAATGAGCTTCATTCTTTAAATACTTACCTGAATGTTTCAATAAAGATTCTTCAAATTATTACTCTGGAATTAAGTTATTGTTGAAGGACACTTCCCTACATTCCAGCAAGCTCTTTCTTTCCCTGTGTGTGCAAAATCATTTCATGAAGTGCACACCAGTGCAGTGACTCACCTTGTCAGTCTCCAGCATTGCCACCTCTCTACCTGTGTCCATCAAATTACTGCACTGGGGCAACAGAAACTAAACAAAGCCAAATTCTTACTTCAAAGAAACCCTGATTTCTACATAAGTAATGCAGAAAAAGCAAGTTACTTCTATCAAAAGATTTTATTTTGAAAAGCACAGGAACAATGGTATTTGTAACCAGCAATATGCTATTTGCAACAAATTGCTCTTCTTGCAAGATTGTATTTCCCTAAAGCCAGTTGTGGGGGTTGGTTCCAGGTTAGATTTTGTCAGAACAAACCTGTTCCCACAACCCTTCTTCATTTTTTTTGTAGATGCGAGGTTTCCTGTCAGGGAACAGGGACCGAGATGGAAATGGATGTTCCTTTAGAAATGTTAATGTAGATCTAATGTGGGAAACAAAGTGGGGGGGCTCAGCCAGGGGCGATGTGGAAAGGTTCTGAAAGACAAGATGGGAGCAAGAGCTGCTTGACATTCAGGATCCAATGTTCTCATTATCCTGCCCTTCTAGAAGGTTATTCCCCCACCCTCCCAGGGACATCAGTGCACTGGAAAAAGTTTTGACTTTGACTACAACACCCCTCTCTCTACTCAGCTAGAAAGCAAAAAACTCCAAACAAACAGTTTCAGGTACCTGTAAAATCTGTGCATCATCTTGTTCCAACCAGAAATCCACGTGTGGGAAAGGCCCCCAGATATAAGGCCCAATCCGGAGCTGTTCTGTCTTTGCATCGTAGATGTTGGTCAGCTGTAAGGACACAGGGAGGCTGCAGAGGCAGCCAGGGCTCACCCAGACCAGGAGAGCTCCCCTCAGCCTGGCCTGTCCCACACACACTGGGCCAGCTCAGCCCCGCTTCCCTCCAACTGCACTGACGTTACCCAGCTACTCCGACAAACGCAGCGTGAAATGGTAACAACAAACCCAGAACCCAAAGAGACAGAGCTCCCAAAGGATTTTTTGCCTCAAACTTTGGATGTTTCATTGCCCCTAACTGGTCTCCCCTTCCCATTTTCCCCCCTTCCTTTTACTCACTGGTGCTCCTGTTAAAACATGGGCTGAACGCAGATCCTCATCCGGCCCTTTTTCTGGGAAGGTGGCAGGGAAAATATCTGCTGTTTTAACATTCACAGCTGGTGAGAAATAGAGATTAAATACAGTAAGAATTAATTGTTTTGAGGCACTTTACAATGACCATGTCTCCAACAAAATTGTGTTGCAGAACCCATCACACACTTGTATTTCTCAGACCCCAAGCCTGCGACAGCACATTTCTACTTCATTTCCTTTGGCAGCATTTCAATATTCCAGAAATGACTGAACTAATTAGAAAAAACACTGAGTAATCAAAGAGAAGAAGGTTAAATTCTAAGCATAAATTTAGTGCAGTAGCTTGATGTTGATAAAATCTTAAGTGCAGTTAAAGGAAAAAAATCTGCATTTGTACACAGCCTCTTCCATGTGTGCATCTCCCCAGCTGTGGCACCACGAGAAAAGTATTTTTACCTACACCTCTGACAAAAGCGTGTAACTTTTAGGGTGGACTATGGTCAGTCATTAGAAGCAGCCCATTTACTGGAATCTGAAAAGCAATCCAGAACGAAAATTCAATTCTAATTTAACTAACTCACCTATTCCATAAATGATTGGAAAGTGAATATCCTGTTCTTCTCTGTCATTTAGTTCTGTAAAGAAAAAAAAGAAGTCAAACTTGTAGGACTTTGGATTTTAATTTGAGCAGCATTTATTTAATTGTATGTTATTGGAGAGCAAAAGATCTGATGTTCCATAAAGACAGAAAAAAACAAGGAAGCCTGAAAGAAATACGGAAAAGAAGGTAGAGGTCAATAACAACACACATGGGACCTGGAGCTGTCTCCTAACAGAACAGCCAGCTGCAGCCAACAGCCCCTACTTCTGCATGGACAATCTACAGGTCAAAAAACACCATGGGAAACAACCATGATACCAAGGTTCAAAGATGTGAGTCACCAACACCTCTGACGTGGCAAAAGGATGGAAATATGACCTCAGCATAATACAAAGAAAAGGAAATTACTCATTCACATGAGATCACACACTATGAACTAACTAAAGTTTATGAATTCACTGGACCCTGCAGGGAGGCAGGTTCAGCAGAACAACGGTCCATAAGTGCCCTTCTCAATTGTAAGACATCCACAGGTACAGAGCCTGTTCCTTGGGATAAACGTGCCAAAATAACCTGGCCATGATCACAAGTTGGTTGCAGTGCAGCAGCACTTGGTAAGGAGAGACTCCCCCCTGCACTGGCTCTCTGACATCACCACACGCACACCAGCAGTAAAACTCTAAATTTCACATGGTTATGGAGGACTTGTGCTGTTCTTTCTTACAGGACTCAGAAAAAGCTCTATGTGAAAAGCCCCCTGCCCTCTGATTTCAGGAAAGGTACTTCCAAACCCAAAGGAACATTTTCTTACCTGTTACACAGAAAGTCACTAAATGAACATCCTCTGGCTGGAGATCGAATGCTCCTGCGGTGACAAGGACAGCAAAAATGTGTCAGTGAGTGGTGGCAGGGCACTGCTGTCGGGGGGCAAGGGGCACACACCTAAACCCCTGCCCCCGGTAGGGCAACACAGCAAAACAGGGTTCTGCACATTTGCTTCAAACTAACAGGAATTTAAGAAAGGGGCCATTTGTAACAGCAAAAATCTGCTAAGAAAGTGCTCTGCCACTTACTCCTTCTACTGACACTGGTTTATCTCTGGCATCACATCAGCTCTGCTCTAGTCTACTACACATTTAGCAGCTTATATTTAAAGGTTTTTTCCTAAAATGTTACATAGATAGTGAACAAACCCAGTCTTTCATTAACTGTAAATTAGTTCTGCCTTTCACCATCCCAAATACCAGAAGAAAAACTCTTTTTTCTGAACTTCTGATAGCAATACAGCATTATTGATTCAAATTATACTTTGATGCATGAAAATCAGGAAGTTAAAGTAAGTTAACCAAAATACTTTATTCTGCACAGAACTCTCACATGACACATAACACACATCAGGTGTCACAGCCACAAGGCTGCAGCCCAGGGCCTTTGGTTTTCCTTTTTGTTTATCCCCTTAAACACCTCCCTCCAGTCCTGACACCTGCCTCATCCCTGCCCCTTCCCCATTCCAGTGGGGCAGAGGCCTCTCCACACTCAGGAAGTGCTTAGCACACTTCCAGGTGCACAGGTACTTTACTTAACTTTTGATTAGTAAAGCACTGCCATCACTCCTCTGGACTATGGCTTTTATAAACAGACCTGACATTCTTCATTAGACAACTCCAAACGATAATTAAATTTTACCTCATCACATTAAGGTATGAACTCAATGGTAACTAATGAAGTCATCCACGTGTACAGATTTGGAGAGTGACAACACTTGCCCAAGATCCCACAGAAGATCAGCAGGAATCCAGCCAGGAATCAAAGCCCAGCTGAACTGCACCCAACTCTCCACACCTGAGTATGAGCCAGGGAGAAGTGCCAGGATCAGACCCTGTGGCCCAGGCACTGGCCACGGGCAAGCCCCAGCAGTCCAACCCCTCTCCACACCAAGTTCTCAAGCAGAGAGAAAGACCCTTCAAAGTGAATCCACATTTCTTTCCAGTAAATGACTGGGGACTCAGATTACAAACAAACTCTACCCAAATCCAGCCAGGACTATTATTTTTTTGGACATGAGAGTGGAAAAAACGTGAACTTACTAAGAAGCTGATTAGTAAGTTTTTGTGATAACTGCCTATCATCATTGAAACCTCCAACTAGGTGCACTTCCAGCCTAACAGAGATGGAATAACAGGAAACAGCAATTAAAAAGACATCTCAAAATGAATAGCTTTACAAAATAACCCCCAGCCCAAATTGCAAAGCATCATTAGAGAAGCCTCGCTTATTACAATCACATGCACCAAGCTGGCTTGCATTGTACAGCAAGTTATGGTAACTCCATTCTGAAAAACTTCAGGGATCGCCCAGGAAATGGCACAGGAAAAAGCTTGAAAAGGCATTAAATACATGCAGTTCTATCCCAGAGGTATCTCTGATGGTCAGCACCTCTGTTTGCACTGAACTTTGTAATCACCTTTCAGTTAATTAAACTTGGAAGACTTTTGTTCCCATGACCTCCTCACAACTATTCTGGACCATGCAGCAGGGTTCTTCTCCAAGCAGTGTCTATGTAAAGACAAGTCCTTACAAATCATGAATCTAAGTTAATGAGCTAGCTTTTGTTCTTACCAAACTACAGGGGCAAAAACCTCCACATCCAGAAAGAAGCTTGTTGGCTAAAGTCTGTTTCAGAGCTTTTTACCCACTGTCCTGTCCTCCACACTGGTTTTTTTTTAATGTGGACTTAGAAAATTCCCTGAGGGATTATCAGATGCTGAAAAAAACTTACAAAGTAAACACTCTGAAGGGAAAAATATAATATAAACCAAATACCAGTTCTATGGAAAATTTTGCAAATCTGGAACAAAAGTTTAATGGGAAACAGCAAACACATACCTCATGGTGGCATTTTACAGAGACACTCTTTGGAACAGAACCATGCCTTAAACGACTGATAAAAATACCCCCAAAAACATCATCGAGGAAGTAATTTTCACTTTACATGCGGCTGCTGATCAAGAGGCATTTCCTGCACAATTCCCTTGTCTGATCCCCGCACAACCACCTGCAATTCCCCACCCTACGAGCTGCAGTAACCTTTGAGAGAAGCAGAGCACAAGAAAGGAGCAGAGCTGACCTGCCACAGCCCGTGGAGTTCGGGAAGGACTTCACCGAGCTCATGATGAGCGACACCTCGGCCTCCGTGTCCGAGCCGTCGCAGTGTGTCAGGCACGTGGCTCCGCTGCCTGGGGAAGGCACAGAACAGGCACTCGGTGACTGCGGCACCAAGGTGGGAGTCCCCGCGGTGCCGGGAGAGCTGCCCCGGCACTCCTTGCTCCCCCTCAGCACAGCGGCCTCCGGCACGGACACGACTCGGGCTGAGGCAACGCCCTCTGCGTGGGCCATTAAAAAACCACAGCTCGCGTGAGGGGTACAAGAGCCCTCTGAACAGGACCGGGCAATGCCTCTAATGGCAGAAATCCAGGCATACAGCGAGGATCTTTCCACAAATTCTACCTCTGCAGCGTTCAAACCCTGCACTGGCAAACTATATTAGTGCACCGGCACGCT